>JANTNU010022589.1:0-20314 GCA_024752395.1 Erythroxylum havanense
CTAAATGCGATAAATGTTAGTGATTGTGTGAATGTGAATAAGTGCTCTGAGTATGATAAGTGTAGTTGAATGAGATACACGTGATTGATTGTGCAAATGTGAATATTTGTGACTGTAACTCAGTGTATAAAATTATGAGTAAGTGTTCTGATTGTGATAAGCGAGTGAAGTGATATATATATGTTAATGACTGTGTAAGTGTGAGTGCATGCTTAGCATGATTATAAGCGGTAAATTAATAGTTATGACTGGAGCTTAGTGATCAGAGCTTCAAAGCTCGATAATCAGTGATTGGGCCTAAGGTCAAAAAGGGAATAGTGCATACCCAGAGGGCTCTCCTATCCCTAAAGTGAGCGGGCAGTAGTGCATACCCAGAGGGCTCTCCTACTTGCCAAAAATGTGAATGTTAATGCTCAGTCACAACAATGACATAAAATGAGAAATTGCATACATTATGCATTTGACTGTGCAGTGTAACTGAGAATGCATGTGATATGTCTGAGTTATGTGATAGTGCAAATTGTGCATTGTTATTTTTGAGCTGTGATATAGTATAAATTTGTAAATTTGTGCATTGTGTTCGATAATGCGTTAAAGTGTACTATGAGATATATTATGTGTATATACATGAGTTGGGTGAACCATCGATGATAGTTTCTCACTGAATTCGCAAACTCACCCAACATTGCAATATATTTTTCAGGACAGCGTTAGTAGGACTCTAGCTCCCGTGATAGTTTTCCTGCTGTGAGAGTTCGAGGTCAAGTGCAGCGATGGATCACAGGTTGGTCAGCTGGGGCGATATTTTGGGATGACCTAGTATAGACGTTTGTATCAGTTTCCCTTTTTGGATTTTTGTATTGTGACAGTAGGGGACTAATAGACTTGTCTATATTTTGGACTGATTTTATGAAATGAAAGTTTATGATTATGGTTTTCAATTTTAGTGAATTGCATGATGCGGTTTAATTTATTGATGCCATGCGAGTATTTAGTGATCGTTTGCGATCGTAGCACTTCCTTTCTGTGGGATATGTGTCGGTACGACCCACGGGCATCCTGGTGTGTACCCTACGGTGAGGGGGTGCTACACTCTGTGTTTCAAAAAAAGAAGTTTTAGAAAGATGATAGCAAAGAAGGGACTTGGAAAAGACTTAACCTGTCAATTCTCAAATAATAGTAACCTACTCCTAGCAAGAGAACAAGGCCTAAGTGACACTTGTCACTTACCCAATACCCAAGTTCCAACTTAGTTTCTTTTGAAACTAACTCCCTTGACTGTCATCTTTATAATCCAACTATCTCCAAAGCTTCATTTAATTTCTTGTTTCCTATTATATATATTTCTCTCTCAATACTCTATAATTTCAAAGGAAACTCCTAATTTCACCAACACCTACAATCATGGCATTTCCACCAATCACTAATCTTTCCAATGTAAAAACATTCAAAATTCTCAAATCAATCCAATTATACCCGGAATTATTCATGAATGCATGTATAATTATTTTCATGTGCAAATAAATTCATTATTCATGTATAAGTGCATGACATTTTTATGCATGAACATGGAAATGCATCTCTAACTCTCATTAATCACTCACATTTACCATTCTAACCCTCCCATAAGTAATGGGATGTTACACAATAAATCACCATTTTTTTTTCATAAACCAACAACTCTAAAGGATTTACAAGTACTTACTTGATAAAACTCTAAAATCTTTAAAAACTCAAGAAGCCCTAATTTTCTTGCAACTCGCGTACACCATTGTAGAGGTTGGCAAGTTTTAGCTTTTCTTGAGGCAAATGGAAGAAAATCAAAGTTCAAAGTAGAAAAAGAAATAGATGAAAGCTAAAAAATAATTTTGGTGGAGGTTTGATGAAAAACTCCGTGTTAATGAAGAACTTGAGGAAGAAGCTACGAGAAAGATGAAGCTAAGAGCACTATACTTGGTCATTCAAAGTAATTGTATGCTAAAACTTGAACTAAACAAGTGACACTTGCCACTTATCTAACATCTAAAGCTTTAACTAAGTTCTTATTGAACTAGTCCCATAACTCTCATCTTTTCATTCCAATCATGTCTAAAATTTTCAATATCAGTAACTCACAAATTTTAAAGTCATATCCAAATTTTCAAGGTCATTTTTTTTATGATTCTCCAATATCATTTGATTCTTATTTCTATTTCTATTTATCAATTTACTTGCCTCTTGGCATGTTTCCTAGTCCAATAATACTCAATATTTTCATAAATGTTCCCCAAAAACTCTCCAAAAATTCTAAATCAATACATATATTTTCCATATCGATTTTGTTAGGACCCGATCTCGGAATCGGACCCCAACTAAAAAACGGATCAAAAATGGATCGAAAAGTAAATCAAACAGAACGAACGACAACATGAATCGAATCGTATAGCGAAACAAGGAGAAGCAAACATGAATCGAAAACAAAAGTGGAAATATATCGGAAACGAATTGAAATGGAAACATAAGATAAACGAATCAAAAGCGAAGCGAATATGAATTGAATAATAAATCAGGAAGCGAAATCAAATACGAATGACGTAAGAATCGAAAGCGAATCGAATCAAAAGCGGTACAAATGATTCATTCGAACTAAAACAAATGTCCGACATCCGGGAACAAAAATCTTAGAAATAACTATCACGTTGGAAATCTAGATTAAACCAATCCAAATCAGTATAACATTTTTTTTCTTTCTTTTTCATTCTTGATTCCATTTCATACAAAGAAATTTAATTTCCCATTTGGAAATTCATCCTCAATCGAAATCTCAATTCATATAATTCTTCATAAACATGCAATATCTCAATCTCATCTTTAACAAATCTTATTCTTATTCTTATTTTTCTTTTGCCAAAAGAATCTCACACATGATGTATACAAAATCTCATTTTTCCTTTCTTTTTCCAAAATACACTTAACACACATATCCATATACCCATGACTCATTCACAATAAAGCATACTCAAATAAACACTTCAATATCTCAAATACAGTATCACAATTCATCGGACCTCCTATCCGGAATCCAAACACATTCATATGCAATTCACATACTATATCCATACACAAATTTAAATTCCAAATTCCATACGCAAATCCATATTTCATTTACATGCCAAAATACATGCCTTCCAAACTTTAATGGTGTTTTCAAGCCACAAAGCAACATCAATCATAAACCAAAATACAAGGATACAAAAATCTCCAAAATACACAACCTAAGCCTAAGCTCTCATTTTTACAAAAATCTAACTTAAAAACACATCATACGTACACATAAAAACACACAAAAACCTTCACTTTATTTCATCTTTTTCCCTTGAAACAACTCAAAACCCATGCTAGAAGATCCAAAAATTCAAAACCCTTATTGCTCCCTCTTTTTCTTTTTCTTTTTCTCTCATCCGAAAGTGCTCTCTTCCTCTCATCTCTTCTTCTTTTATTCTTTTGCTCTTTTTCCTAGTAAGGGTCGTGCTCCACGCTTCTTAAATGAAAAATCTCATTGCCATGTCATTAATGATTGATAAAAGACCCTAAAGCCCTTACTTGTATGCCTTTAAAACTTAACACTTAAGTAAACTTCCCAATTTGCCCTTGTACTTTACTTTATTTCAAGCTTACTTTCAGATATGTTTCACACTATCAGTTTGAAGGAATTTATCAAAAATTCCTTCTATAGAAATGTTCCTTATTGTTTATGATGCAAAGAGCATCCAATTTGGAGCACTACATCAAAATTTATGCTCAAAACATTTCAGATATGTCTTATGCTAAATCATTTTCTAGCACGATTATTTCCATCCAACCATTGACATTCTAATTCACAAAATTGAAATTCGATTTCTTCATAAAAATTGTATCCCTATTTATCTAGTTTAATCCAAATCAAGAATCACCTCATTCGGATCTCTACAGCTCTAGATATCTCCAAATTACTGAAGCATGCTCAGAAAGTATCTAACTCATAACCTTTTAATCGATCTTCCCACTTTGATCCGATAGATCTTTCTCAGTTTGACATCAAAAATCATAAAATTTCATGGAGAGATATAGGAATGTCTTATAAATCCAACGCTTTAAAAATCAGGTCGATCAGATGTCGGACAGAAAAGTTATGCCAAAAGAAAGGAGGGAGGTCGAATCAGAAAGACAATTTGAAAATCAGCCGCTCGAACGAGCTAAGCGATCGGCTAACGAAAGAGTTGACTGATCGACGAGCAGAAGAGCTGAGCGATCGGAGAGTGGAAGAGCTGACCAATTGACGAGTAGAAGAGCTAAGCGATTGACGACGGAAGAGCTGACCGATCGACGAGCAAAAGAGCTGAGCGATCGTTGAGCGAGTTTTTAATGAATGAAAGAGAAGAAAAAAAATAAATTTATACCGGATTTGGAATGTCTTATGGTTTCCAACGAGAATAGTTTTCTAAGATATACGTTTCGGATTTCGGAATGTGATTTTCATTTTAATCGAACCATTTGTTTGCTTCCGCTTTGATTATTCGATTTGCTTTCAATTCGTGTTTGATTTTGCTTCGATTCGTTCACTTTTGGAGTTTTTCCGTTCATTTGCTCTTGTTTTAGCCCAAGTTGGTTCTGAGATCCATTTTGTCATTCGATTCGAATCCGCTTTCACTTTTGGTTCCGCATGTTGTTATTTAATTATCTCTATGTTTTCGTTCCGCCACTTCGTTTTCGTTTTCTGTTTTTCCGGTTGGGGTCCGGTTTCGAGATTGGGTCCCAACAGATTTTCAATACAATTAATTCACAATTCTCACATAATCACATTTATAATCATTTATACTTGACAATTTTCAATGAATGCATGTACAATCATTTTAATGTGTGTAAAAATTAAAGTTCACATGCGTGTATGCTAACAATATGCGTGAGCATGAAAATGTATTTTTCTTAATCTCTCATTGATCTCACATGTACTGTATTTTTGGGTTCTAAATTTTAATATGGGAATGGAATGTTACATTTCTCCCTTCCTTAATAAATTTCATCCACGAAATTCTTATCTAATTGATCAGGAAGGTAAGGGTATTGTTTCATTAAATACTCCTCTGTTTCTCATTTAACTTCATTACTCGAATAACTTCTTCAAGTTGACCATAGTCAATGTAATCAATCAATCCTCTAATTATTTCTTCAGATATCACACTATCTTAACTGTTTCCTCAATATAATTCAGGTTATTCAAAATTTTCACTTCGCAAGCTAACAATACATCTTTGTTAGATAATATCATTATTTCTTAGCGTATTCACATATCAAACATTATGAATATGAGGCATCTTTATTGATAATACAACTTATAAGTTTCTAGTTCTATGCTCTCAATAACTTCTTATGGACTAATACTATTCGAGCTTAGGTTATCCTTTTTTCCTAATTTGAGCACACCTTATCCTTTTTAATTCATCTTTCATAAGCCACTTAATTTTTATTACAGATTCATTTTATTAATCAACAGTATCTCGAATCAATTCTGACCTTCAACCATTTTTAGGCCCTCTTCATTTAAAAGTAAGGGTGAATGACCCTTTTTGTCGTATAATGCCACATACAATCTTCTAATGATATCACTATGATAATGATTGATATACTTAAATTCAATTAAAACCATACATTGACTTCATGATCCTATGAACTCCAAAATATAAGTTTTAAGCATATCTCCAATAGTTAAGACTGTTGGCAATTCAAACATTCAGTCACTTGATTCTACATTCTTAGCTGCTAAATGTTGTTTCGACATGTTCCTACTAGGATGTATAGGACAGGTTGTTATTTGTGCTTTCTCTAGTAATCTCTTTGTTCACTCATCTTTATTGGGTACACATCCTTCTCATTTCAATCACAAAGTATCAATTTGCCTATTAAAACTCAAAATTCATATTCATTTTCAATTACTCAATAAGATTCAAAGATTCTGAATCCTCAATTTGGGCTTTGCTAAACTTTTTATGCGGAACTGATCTTAAATTCAACAACTAATAGTACTTTGATTTGCCCAAAATTCAACTCAACATTTTATGCTCTTCATTGCACTAGTTTGGTAACCTTAATATCTAAATTTATGATACATTATTATTGAATTTTCTGATCAATGCATCAGATTACAACACTAGCTTTACTAGGAAAGACTAATTTGTACATCATAATCTTCCAGTAACTCTATCCATTGTCTCAGTCTCATTTTCATTTCTTTCAAACTTAATAATTACCTCATATTTTAATAATCTGTATAAAATCCGAAATGTTTCACTGTATCTATAATGTCTCCAAGCTCTCAGTGTAATTAATATTACAACAAATTTTAAATCATGTATCAAAATTCAGCTCATGAGGCTTTAATTGTCCCTATGTACACAAAATCACTTCATAATCTCTGATGTGAAACTTCATTATATACTGCATAATCTCCAAATTGAAGCGATATAATTAACATCAGTGTTATAATTCCTAAAGAATTCTTTTTACACTAATCACTCATACGATTTACATTTTTTTCCTCAAACATTTTTTTTCAAATGACTAAGATCAATGAAAACTCCTCAATAGTTTTTGGTAGTGTCCAATTTCTAGCTAATTTTAGAAGACTCCAGATCTCTTATATGTATACCTTGGAGTTTCTCACTTCTTCATTATCTCTATTTTCTTTGAGTCTCCCAATGTGCCGTGTTCAGATACCATACAACCCACATTTTTTTTTATCAATCTAAGATTTACTCTCATTAAACTTGGCATATAATTGTTTCTACCTTCATGATATGTAAGATTTCATATAGTATTCAATATGTTCTCTTTACTTTTCAAATACACTCAAAATACCATCTAGATCATAGTCACTAATTGATACAATTTTGCTTGGATCACTTTAATCTTCAATACCATAATACTATCGGGGGCATTGTTAACTCTAACAGATATGACCCAAAACTTCTTGTGCCCATGATTTGTTCTCGTAATTCTTTAAGTATCTAATTTCTCAATGAGGTAGTATTATCTCATGTTATTTTTGATTTTCCAATTGACTTCTTCTCTCGAATGATTTTCTTAATTTATTCGATTTCCTCTTATTTCACTTTAACTTATTCTAATTCCTACTCATTCATACTAGTTTCTCCACATATTTCAATTTATTTGAAATCTTAACTTCCTGTGTTGGTAACACATTCATCATGTCTAATTTTTATCTCGTATACTTAATGTTACCTCAATTCAAGAATCCAATCACTTAGTTCGATACTTTACATCAACAAAATGCATGCACTCTCAGTAACATATTCTACATCTTATGCTTGAGTCTCCGTTAGGATTAGGATTCTAATATCATTTCTGATTTATTCCTTCATTGATCATTCTATTTATTCCTTCATTGATCATTCTTAAGAATAAACTATCTGATCTGCTTAATCTAATTCGATGAAATTCTCCTTTGAAAGAAGATTTCTTGTTACTATCATCTATATTGTTCATGTAACCTTTATCAACCCATTTTTTCCATCACTACTTATCAGACATTCTTAGTACCTTAAGAAGATCAATTTCTATTGTTTCTTACAAGGTCATAATATTCTGGTTACCAAAACTCGATGAAGTAGTAGACATCATTATTGTCACTTATACTTAGGTGTGGATCATCAAGGTCATCCCATTCTATCCAAAGATTTATTTATGACAGATAACCAATCATCTTACAATAGTGATACTTTGATCTTAATTGATCCTAGACAATATTTCTCTCTTTATCCTTACCATGATCGGGGCTTCCTCATATTAATACATACTAACATCAACTCTACCCTAATATTATAAAAGTTACCTCTTCTAGTATTACATCATGTCATAATGATTCAACAACCATATTGGGTGCATTAACTCTTCTCATTTGATTCATCATCTTTTTCTTTATCTCATTTCTATCTCATCTTCCTATCATCATTTATTTAATCTCCCATATGTATATCCTCAATCAATTCAGAATTATAGATGTATAATCATCATAAAATTCTGATCTCAATTTCCACTAATATATTCTTACAGTGGATTATAACTCTTGTTATATTAATCAAACAACCACTCCGGTTCCAAATTCATCTTCTTAACATCATAACAATTTCTGTTTCCATTATATTCTACTTGTACACTTTAATCTCATCGTTTATACTTATATACCTATTTTTCCTCAAACAATCTATGACAATGCATTCACATCTATATCACATTTGGGGATATATCACCATAGTAAAATATTGATGTCGTATTCAATAATACGTCTACCAATACAAATATGTTGAATCATTATCTGTCATATTTACTCATATACTATTTCTCACTTCTAAATATTCACAAAATTTTGTTTTCTCACATTTTTAAAGAGCATCACTCTTCTCACCAATTCTATCAACTAAAATTCTTAACATATGCTCATGCGTATGACTCATACACATGCGACTCAGACTATGGATCAGTTGCTACCGTCTACTATGACATGATTAAAATGCATGTAACTTGACATATATTTTGAAAAATGCCCACGTAAGATACTAATTCTGGCCTCTAATACCAAAATGTAGCACCTCACTATTGTAAGACACATACCTGACATCCTGAGTGATGTCCAAGTGCGAATCCCACAAGAGTGGCATGCCAGAAAGATCAACTCTCAAAAACTCAATATAATTTTTTTCCAAAAATAGTACAAGCGTATGTAGGAATCAATAATCAAATTCGGGCCCATTCATTTCTTTCATAACGTCAAAATCACATTTATTATTATTACACTCAAGATCATTCTCATGTATATACCCTTTTCCACTTTGGAAAGTCATTACAAAATAGCATATTCAAATATACATGTTACAATAATTACGGAAGACTTAATTTGATACAAAAATAAGAAAATACAAATGTAGATACAAACTAATCCCGACCTCTACCTGTTACTTGAATGTAGTGGCTATACTCCTATTTGCCCAATGGGGTAACTCTTTTGAACATGAAAAATATTGCAAATTTTGGGTGAGTTATGCAAACTTAGTAAGTGACCATCCTTGATGACTCACTCAATCACACAAAACATACAATACGTATATTCACATAATACACATCAATTCATTAATATTCATATTGAGTCACATATATTTCACATTTGCTTGAAACATATCTCTCATTTAGAAAATCATTCAAACTATTCAAAGCATACACATCAAATGCATATGTAATGTTTATGAGACTCACTTTTAATTTGTTATTATTGTGACCAAGTGCTTATAACTGTCATGTATCTATTGTGGATACCAAGCTCATTAATAACCGTTCCGTATCTGTTGAGGATACCAGACTCATTTTACATAGTAAGCCTTTGGCTGTTATACACTTTCTAAGCTTTAAGTTCTTTTTCACAATTTGAGCTTTAAGCTTTTTTTCACATCTGAGCTTTAAGCTCTTTTTCGGTGGCTACTCCGGTCATAACAACCTTCATATTTCATGCATTCATGAAATGAAATGCATCACATTCACATATTTTTAATCAGTTACTTTATTTCACTTTACACATATCATTGAACCTTAGTCTTGCATCCAACATTAAAGTTGAGATTCACTTTTTCATTTATATGCATATTCACATTTCTCTTCAGAACTCGATCCGACATTTAACAATCAATTTGTGTATCACATATTTCATCAAATTCACATATAGGGAGAACGTCTATTATTATTCATGCATTTATCAAACTCCTCAGACATTCAATGTCCCGGAATCAGAACAATCACATTTCATTTCAATGGCAATTCAAAGTAGAAAGCTAAAATATAACAAACAGTGAATGAGACCTTCTAGGCCGACTCACAGTACACTCCAAATTAGCAATTACTTTTAAGATTTGGAAACTTCTGAATGTGAACGTTTATCCCGCACATCCAAATTATGCAACACACACATTGCACACACTCACATTAATAATTTGGCATAATTATAAGCATTCATTTATGCACAAATGTGTATACGGAATAAATACAATGCATGCTTAATGATAATCTCGGTGATTGTTCCATTATTCTAGTCATGTAAACATTCATATTTCCAAACTCACATAAGTATCATTCATACTTACGGTTTATACCTCAATAAAACCATTAGAATCAAAATTCATAACTCATTTGGTTAAATTCAGATTTTTGTTGAAGCATACTTTAAGTCAACTTTGTATGTTCTTTTTGACCAAGAAAATGGAGTAATTTGAGAACACTTTCTTCCATAAAATTGTTCTTCTATCTCTTACGTTTCTAATGACACTAAGATCATTCAATTTGGTCTAGTATTTTGAAAGTTATACTCTAAATATTTTTGGACTATTCTCATTCTGAAACGATATGCTATACTCAACTTCCATCCAAAAAATTTAAATTCTTAGACACTGAATTAACATTTGATTTCTTCAAAAAATTTGTATCCCTATATCTCTAGTTGACTTCAAATTAAAAATCAATCCATTCGGATAACGATAGAATAAGATATTGTCAAAATACTGAAGCATGTTCAATGAAATCTTTCTGGTTATCATATTTCAGCACAGTCAATATTTTCATCTTAAATCCATTAACCCAACCAAATTAAGTCACGGCTGCACAGCCTCAATGCACGACCATGCATTCCAACACATTTGAGTCATAGGCGTGCAACCATCATGCACGCTCGTGCACACCAACATAATGCACGCCCGTGCAAATTAATGCACAGCCGTGCACAACCAACCCAGATTTTTCCTCATCATTTCTGTCCCAATTTTATCACTTAATCTCCCCCAAATGATTTCATATGGCTAATATTTTTTTTGTGGAGAAGTAGATAAATGTATTAAGAGTCTTTTGGTTCAAGAATCAAGTCATTTGGATGTCAGGAGAAAAAGTTATAACAAAAAGATTGAAGGATGTTCAGAAAACCATTTTCTTCTAAATAGCTTCAGGTCGCGATTGTGCAGAGGCAGAATTGTGAGTTTTCAAACTGTCAACGAAGTTGCGATCATACTTAAGCACAATCATGCTTTCTGAATTTTTGATTGATGTCACGATCGTGTTGAAGCACAATCGTGCATCCTCCTTCTTATTTCACTGAAACTACAATTCTTCTTTTCTCCTTCCAATGTTTTTCCAGCTTTCTCGTTCCTATCTTATTCAGCTACAACATAAATCATCTATACTTCTTCCCTTTCTGTTCAACTAAAAAAATTCAAAATCCAAGATTCAAACTTAAACATCAAAAATTCGATTCTCATGCATGCAAATTTCAGTTTCTGTAATTTTTTTCCTCTATCTACTTTCATCTTATACTTATTTCCATCTTTCTACTCTTCCATTTCATCAAAAAATTATCATTTTATCAACTTCATACCTATTCTTTAACTTTAAATTCATTTTTTATCTCTAAAACACCTGAAATATTCAGTTATACACAGTCACCTACATATCCACAGTAAACAAAGAATATATGAATATCATCATTAATGAATTTTTGCACAAATTTCATAAACATTTTTGTTGTTCTTTCAACTCTAAAAATCGTTTCTACACTATCTTCTAACATTTTGATCATCAAAACCCACAAAAAATATCAATATATTCATCCTATACTCACAGTATACACGAAAATGTCCATTTTTTCCTTGTTCATGTCATAACAATAAATCATCATTTTTGTTTCATAAACCAACAACTCTAAAGGATTTATAAGATACTTACTTGATAAAACTCCAAAATCTTCAAAAACTCAAGAAGCCCTAATTTTCTTGCAACTCGTATTCACCATTGTAAGGATGGCAAGTTTCAATTTTTTTTAGGAAAATGGAAGGAAACCGAAGTTGGGAGTTAAAAAAAAAAGATGAAAATAAGGTTTGTTGGAGGTTTGATGAAAACTCTGTGTTGATGGAGAACTTGAGGAAGAAGCTATGAGAAAGATGAAGCTAAGAGCAGTGTACTGGGTCTTTCAAAGTAATTGTATGCTAAAACTTGAACTAGACAAGTGACACTTGTCACTTATCTAACATTTAAGGCTTTAACTAAGTTCTTATTGAACTAGTCCCAGAACTATCATCTTTTCATTCCAATCATCTCTAAAATTTTCAATATCAATAACTCACAAATTCTAAAGTCATGTCCAAATTTTCAAAGTCATTTTTTTTACGATTCTCCAATATCATTTAATTCTTATTTCTATTTTTACTTATCAATTTACTTGCCTCTTGGCATGTTTCCTAGTCTAATAATACTCAATATTTTCGTAAATGTTTCCCAAAAAATCACCAAAAATTCTAAATCAATACATATATTCTTCACATCGATTTTCAATACAATTAATTCATAATTCTCACATAATCACATTTATAATCAGTTATACCCAAAAATTGTCAATGAATGCATGTACAGTCATTTTAATGTGTGCAAAAATTCAAATTCACATGCGTGGATGCTAACAATACACATGAGCATGAAAATTCATTTTTCTTAGTCTTCGATTCTAACTCTTAATATGGGAATGGGATGTTACATATTTGGACCTTTTATACCATGTTTTAATATAAATTGTATTATGCTTTTATATATTTAGTTCATTGTCTTGTAGGTGATGAATTTGAAGAGAAAACACAAGATTTACTAAAAATTTCTCTATAGTTTTCTAATGTATGAGATTTCATAATCATTAATAAGATAACTCAATGAATAAAAACTTTATAGAAGATATTGGGAGTCAATTATAAGTAAAAGATGTTAAAAAGTGGAGAAGTTTATAGAATGGTATAGTAAGCATGCTTGTCATTCGTTAGGTCTGAGAAATTGAGATACAAAACAAAACTAGAATTATAGTTGATATGAGGAATAACGTCAGACTCTTGATTAAAGTTAAGCAATCTAAGTCATTGATTTTGTGATGAAATCTATAAATGATTGTAATAGAAGAATTATAAGGGTTTTTGACAAGTTGTAGGTGTCTTAAGTTAGGTTTTTGTTAGTTTTTCATAGTTTTATTCTTTCTTTAGAATTGAGGAAAACTAAGCGCGAAATTGAAAAAGCTAATGAAAGCTTTTATTAACTATTTCTTCTATTCTTTTCTCCTCTGTTAAGATTTATGTGTTTTTTTTCGCTTATTATCCTTAGTATCTAAAATCCTTAGTTAGGATTAAGGATGTAGCTTGTAAGGAATATTCAATTTTTTTATACATGATTTGAATAGTTGATTAGTTAAATTTATTCTCTATATTCTTAATGTTGGATTTTTAATTGGCCACCATAAATTTAATTTTATGGATTGTGTGAAAGATTTATAAATGAAGTAGAATTAGTGTACTTAGAGAGTAAACACTTTATTGCTAGAGAAAGATAGTATATAGACTTTAGTGATATCCATATAAATTAACTAAGCTTCATAAGTTTGGTTAGGTTATATTGCACATCAAGAGGTGATAATTACTTAATCAGACATACGTGTGTGCCTCAATTAAGGGTATAAATATTATAGATTATTATTATTTTAACCTAGATAATTAATCTTTTATGATAATTAAAATACCATATAAGTGAACCATGAATCCCTAATATTTGTTTATCGATCTTTCTTTGTTATGTTATTTACTTTGTTTTCTTTAGTTTAGTAATTAAGTTCTCTTCAATCAACTCTTTAGTTTTATTTAATGAATTTGTTTAACTAAGATTAATAGATCCAGTGACTAATTCTCTGTAGGATTGATACTCTGAAACCACTCCAATTTTAGTAAACTATCTACAAGCTTTCTTTGTTATATTATTTGTTTTGATTTTTAAGTTTAGTAATTAAGTTCTCTTTAATCAACTCTCTAGTTATATTTAGTTTATTTGTTTAACTAATATTGATAGATATATTGACCAGTTCTTTATAGGATTGATACTCTATAATCAATTTAGTTTTAGTAAACTATCTATAATTAACGCTATGGGCCTGCAAGTATAGAAGTAGTCAAGTTTTTGGCACCATTGCTGAGGACGTACAATTGTTATTTTTATTAATCTTTGTTTGCTTTTATTTTATTTTATTTTATTTTTCATTCTTTACAGAATGTTAATACGAGATAGGAGATCCAAGAGTGATAGCTTAAATTCTCTACCTCAATTTGATCCTAAAATTGAACATCCCAATAGAAAGAATAGAGCATAAACTAGATAAGTGATTGTTGCTAGTTAATAAGATATAATTGTTGTTATAGAGCAATAATAGCCATAAAGAATATGCATGGAAGACTTCTAATTTCTAGTGATTAATGCTAGTCCTCATGCATTATATTGAATGAAAGGATGACGAATTATAAGCTTAAACAAGTACAATAACAATTTTTCCGATCTTTAGTGCTAATAAAGACATGATTAAAATCATCAAGGAGTTTTATTCAATGATCTAAACACTTCCACTTAATGGCCTCATAGGAGATGAGCTTTGGTTCTTCTCATACTACATGATAGATTTCATATGTTAACGTTCAATAAGGATGAGATTACGCATAAAGAAGAAGGAAAAAATCAAGTTCAAGAATGAAATGTCGTTGCAAAGTATAAATGGCATTTGTTAGTGAAATTAAGACAGGCACTAGTCATGAAATAGTACATGGAATGTGTAAAAATAAAACAAAACTATCTTCAATTATGAAAGTATGTCCGACTCAGGTCTTATAGGTGAAGGGACACTATAAAGTTATAGAACTAAACTAGTTAATTATGAAGTTTGTTTGGAATTGATCTCATCCTGACTCCCACTAGCATAAATAATAAACTTGTGATTTTTCTTGCATCTATGCATACATATAGTTTTGTTTAAAATATCTTCTATTTCTATTTTATATTGTTTAAATTTTATTTTTCATTGTGTTATGTTGACTTAAGAAAATTGGAATTCTTAATGCAAGTTGAAATTTATATATGAGCCTTTACAATTATATCTTAAGTATTATGCAAATTATGAGTTTGGTTGAGAACTTTAGGAGAGGAAATTTCCATTACAATTGTGCAGGGTTTTACGTATCTTTTATTTACTTAACTTTTGATGCAAAATATTGTTTTAAGCGTGGGCTTTGATTTATAGATTAATTTAATTGTATGAAAATTTTCAAATTTTGATTTTTAATTTATTTTTAGGTTGTATGATTTCATGTTAATGGTATAAGTTTGTGAATGATTCCTAGTTGAGATTGACTAGGAAAAATGGATGTATAGTATGATTAAGTTAATTATGTACAAATCTTTTGTTTGTGAATACTAGAAAATTGAGCTTATTAAATGATTATTCTTTTATTTGATTTAAGTGATCTCATGAGGAATTTGATCCTTTATACCATATTTCTTTATTTCTTATGTGGATCCCTTCTTTGATTTTGAATTTCTAAAACTTTTATTTCATTCTTTTGAAGTTACATGTAACATTTTTATGTGCATTAAAGGTTAAAAACAGAAAATGAATTATTAAAAGTTGATTGACATGGATTCTTATGTTTCAAAAGAATGAAGGAATATGGATGGTTGCAAGAATATGAGGAGTTAGTGGAAAATTTATTTATTTATTTTCTATCAATTTATTTTTTATTGCTTTATTAGTTGTGAATATTGTTGTTTCCCTTATTCCATTCCCTTTCTTATCCTATTTAACCCTTTTTGGACCCACTATAACTTTATTAAAGTCCTTATGATTTTTATTTTTTTTTTGGAGACGGTGCACGTTTTATTAGGTTAAGAAAGCAAGTACATAGAGAGGCAAGGCATATGACTAGTACCTCTCCAAAACAAGAGCCCAGGTGACATACACGAGCAAAGCAATCTATTTGATTCTAGTACGAACATATGGAAAAGAAAGTTGATCCATGTGCAATTGCCCCAGGATTCGCCAAGGTAAAGTGCTTGCAGTGAAAGAAGTCGAGGTACACGAATTGTTGGCCAGTTTTGCTAAGGAGTCCGCTACCATATGATTTTTACTTATGCATATCTATTTTAGTAGTGGAGATTAGATGAGTTTGAAGCTTATAGTAAGTTTACTGGCATAAGAAGATGTTGAGAGTAACTTACCTAAATTTCCAAAAATTATGTGAATGTGTGGTATTTTATGAGGATATGTCAATGCATAGTATTTGAGCTTAATGAAAGAAGTAAACTATAGTTTACTTTATCTTATCTGCATTGTGATTTGCTTATAAAGAATTACATTTTTAAGACTTACAATTCTTTTGAGACTTGTATTTGTTTATGTAGTTAATTTTGAAGATAATGGATTTTGAGTTAATGTTTACAGGTAGTATTCAAGTAAACTCTCAGGGGCCTAACAGTCTTGCATTAAGGATTTCCAAGAGACTAAACCAAGCAGATTTTGAAATTTTAACTAAGGCAATTGATGATAGGGAAATCGAAGAAACTCTTACTCATTTGAATGATATGAAAACTTGTTGCATCCCGATTCCGGAGCCCAACATTCAGAGTCATAAAGCGCGAGCATATTATCTTATAGGGTTATTTCAAGGAATCCCCATTAGTCATCATCCCACAAGGGTGACGCCCACACCAGTCAACATTCAAAACAAACATCATTTTTACTATTTTAGAACAAATTTTAGGAAACCTCAAACTGGAATCACAATTTGACTTCTTCAAAACATTTGTTTCCCATTGTCTTAAGTTTATAATGAGTACCCAACTTCCATCCAGAAATTGAAAGTCTTAATGACTGAATTAAATTTCTATTCCTTCATATAATTTGAAGCTCCATGTCTCTAGTTTATTTAGACATAAAAATCATCTCATTCGAAGCCCTACAAGTCAAGATGCCATCAAAATACCGAAATATGTTCAATAAAATATCCTATTCATACTCTTCCAACCCATACCGTTAGTTTGATTCAATCAATCCTTTTCAAATCAACATAAAAAGCTATAAACTTTCATGTAGAGGTAGAAAGAAACGTGTTAGGAATCTAGTGATCCAAGAATCACTTCGTTTGAAGGTCAGATAGCAAAGTTATAGCCGAAAGAATCAAGCAAGATTTTTTCATCATTCATATTGAACCTATTTCGAGATAATTGGCATAAATTGCTCTAAATATATAGAATCAAGGTCATTATTAGAGGGTTCAAAAGAAGACTTCAAGATCTACAACTTTCATATAGATTTTGAAGAAAGATTCTATCATCTACAAGGGAAAAATTGGACCAGATGATGTAAGATGAACAGTGACCAAAAGAAGTTTCAGTCTAAGACCTATTTGGAATAATAGGCATAACTTGCTCTAGATCAAAGTTGTTCTTAGAGGGTTCAAAAGAGGACTTCAAGATATACAACTTTGATGAAGACCTTAAAGAAAGATTCTATCATCTATTAGGTTAAAATTGGACCAGAATGTGTAAGATAAACAGTGCACAAAAGATACACGTCATCATCAGAAGATACACGTCATCACAAGAAGATACACGTCATCACCAGAAGATACAGTCTATACTCCTGAGCCTCTCCGCTTATAAGGATCATAACTTTTGACTCTAATATCAAAAAATTTCATACTATATACCACTAGAAAGCTAAAAAGGTAAACTACAACTTTCTAACAGCTAACTTTGCCTAATTCAACCTAGATTAATCCAGTTTTTCCCCTAAAGCCAGAACACGAATTCTACACCTATGGAAGAATTGAAAGTGAAATAAAAAATTTGGAAATATCATCGATAAAACACAATCATACTTCATTAACATCAAAAGATAAGAGTTTTACAAGACTTTAATAGGCATTTCAAGCCAAAATATATCAATATCTCAAAATCCCAAAATGCAGAAGAATACATGAGTAATAGCTTGCTCAAAATGCAACTAAAGCCTTATTTTACAAAACTAGCTTAAAATACAAAAGTATGCATAATCAAAGTGATGCCTTGACCTTTGGTTACTCGTTCTCATGCTCTTCACCTAAAGATGGGGTGGAAATGGAGGGCATGAGCTTAAAGCTCGAGGGTAATAGTTTATAACGGAAAAATAAGCAAAACCTTTAAAGTGTTCATTTGCCAATAAAAGTTTTAATTTAATTAATAAAAGTATCATTTTCAAATTCATAACTGAAATTCACAAACTATAAATCATGAAAGCGTCAAACTTGTTAACATATCATTAGCACATAAGCGCATCAGAATAGTTTGGGTAAATCCATAAACATGATGAACTACACATTTCCACATATTAGTCCTGTGTAGTCGTAAACTTGACGTACTATCGTAATCCCACATAGTAGATTTGCATAGATGTAAACTTGAGGGAGTCCATGAAGGAACTTCGTGCTTCGTGCCACTAGCAGGCAGGTAGGAAAAGCCTTTAACTTAGTCAACGTGCACGTGACATTCTTGAATGGGTTACACCAAACCCACATAACATGTAATTCATGAATTGAAAACCATTTCCCCAAATGGTACATTCTTGGAAACTTGTTTTTCATGAACATGAGATATTTCGAAAACCATTTCCGACAACATGATTTCATAAACATATATCTTTTCACAAAAATTCATTTTCAAAGTCTTTTCACAAATCATCAACACAATTCATATCTCAAACATATAGCAAGTTCTCAATTCATTTAAGAAGTAATAAATGCAACATTTATGATGCAATTGAAATCATTAAACTTCCTTGATTCAAAGAAAATATTTAGTGGCTTATTTACTCTATTATAAACATATACCCACCTTGATTTCCTTACTTATAGACTTACTCAAAATGCCTTTTCTCTTGTTCCTCTTGCCTCTTTTGATCCCTTTATACAATAACAAAAATCCCACTTAATAGCGTTTTCAATTGAAAATCCCACAAAGCACAATCACTAACATTGGTTTTAGAATACTTAAACCTATACATTTTCTAAACTCCATGAACTAAAATTCTTCCAAAAACTTAAAAGATTTAAAATGATCTTACCTTGATTCTTCACCAAATGAAGAGATCTTTAGCTCAAATGGAAGCTCTTCTCTTCCTCTAACTTTTTTCTTCTTGAACCACTTCAAAATCTCTCTCAAAAGCTAAGAAATGAAGAAACCCTAGCTCAACTCTCTTCTTTTTTCTCAACTACCAAAATTCTCTTCTCTTTCCTTCTTATTTTCTCTTCTTCTCTCCTAATTCACGTTTTTCCTTGTCTTAACTACAAGACTACATTTCTTTCTTCCATTTATACCCTTAATGAGTCCAAAAAGTCCAATTTATCCTTCCTTATAGGCTTAGGTTCTTTTAACCTTAAGTGTCTTACCAAAAATACCCTTGAACATTCTTATAACCTTAACACTTTAATTCCATTTACCCATTCAATAAATCCTACTAACTTTGACATAATTAAATAATTTCAAAAAAATAATCTATCAAAACCTCAAAATTATCTAAATCATGCTTAACTAAAAAAACATTCGGGGGACAACATTTCTCCTCATCTTAAAAGAAATTTCGTCTTTGAAATTCTTACCTGAGTTATTGAAGAGGTATGGATACTTCTCTTTCATGGCTTCCAATGGCTCCCACATGGCCTCTTCTACATAATGGTTTCTCCATATGACTTTTACTAGTTGAACTGTCTTGTTCTTAAAGACCTTTTCCTTAGCATCCAAGATCTCTACTGGAATCTCCTCATAACTCAGATAACCTCTTAACTAAACCTTAATGGTCTGAATGAAGTGAGAAGGATCTGATCTATATCTCCTTAACATGGAAATATGAAAGACATCATGAATCTGTGATAATTTCAGTGACAACGCCAACCTATAGGCTAGTAGTCCAATCCTCTCAAGAATTTAATAAAGACCCATATATCTTGGGCTCAACTTGCCCTTTTTGCCAAATCTCAGGGCTCCTTTCCAAGGAGATATCTTAAGGAAGACTTTCTCACTGACTTCATACTCCATTTCTTTTCAGTGTGCCTCAGTATAGCTATTCATTCTATCCTGAGCCACTTTAAGCCTTTGCTTAACTAACTTGACCTTTTCAACTATCATCTGAATCAACTCTGGTCCTATTAGTTTCCTTTCTCCTTCTTCATCCCAGCATGTTGGGCCCCGTTTTCGAAGCCCAATAATCATTTCAAAGTCACAAAATGGGAGCATCACACCCTGTAGGGTTATTTCAATTAACCCTCATTAGCCATCATCAGTTCGTCTTCATTCTTATAACATCCCAAAATTTTTCCTCACAATTTGTTCAATGGCGTGCCCATACAAATCAATCACCATAATCAAACTCATT
>JANTNU010022706.1:0-20311 GCA_024752395.1 Erythroxylum havanense
AATCCTGGAGAGGGATTCCCCTGACCAAAGAGGACAGTACCAATTATGTGGGCCGCGGGGGTATGCGGGGGTATGCGGGGCCTGTTTGTCTCGGTACCAAATCCCGGTACCAAATCCCGGACCCAACATGAAGAGTCATTCTCAATTGCATTTATCCTGTCAGTACATACTGAAGCTGTTGTCTAGTATAAGCCAGAGCACTTTCTACCATGAGCCACTACCAAGGAATCTTTAGTGAGCTTCCACATACCACTATTGGTACTCACATAACCCCCATCATCAAGATTGCCAACAGATATCAAGTGCAAATGAATATCAGGTGCATGTTTAACATTGTTCAAAACAAGTTTAGTTCTCATACCTGTTTCTAATACAATTGTCCCAATGCCAACAACTTTAGAAATAGTTTAATTTTTCATATTCAATACCCCATAGTCACTTAGAGTATAAGATGAGAAAAAATATTTCCTTGATGTAACATGAGAAGAAGCACTAGTATCTACAACCCAGCTTAATTCATCACAAACAATCCCAACTAAGCTCTCATCAAAGACTGTCAACAGGTCTTCTTTAGTGGCAATAGCAACACAATTCTCATTGTTATTCTCTTTCTTGTCTTCCTTGCCTTTGTTGTCTTTCTTCTCTTTCTTCAACTTCCAACAATTTTTCTGCAAGTGCCCTTTCTTATCGCAATAAAAATACTTAACATTTTTGTATCTGCCTTTGGATTTACTTCGACTTTGCTCTCTGTTTTAAGAACCTTTGTTGTTATTTCTCCCCCTAAAGGTAGTCACCAAGACATCTGTCAAAGAGGAACCCTGAGACTTTCTTCTCATTTCTTCGTTCAATACACTACTCTTGATAAGATCCAGAGAGATAACACCATCCGAAGCAGAATTTTGACAATGAAGATCTAAAAGTTTCCCAAGAGTCTGGTAAGGAGTCAAGGAGAAACAAACCCTGTATTTCTTCATCGAATCTTATCCATATTGCATAAAACTGATTCAAAATTCTCTAGAAGTTATTCAAGTGGTCTGTCATAGGAGTCCCATTACTATACTTCAAAGCTAACATCTGCTTTATTAAGAACATCTTGTTGTTTCCAGTCTTTCGAGCATACAGCTTCTCAAGCTGCTCCCACAAGTTTCGATCATGTGTCTCACCAGAAATATGATTCAACACATTGCTTTCAACCCACTGTCTGATAAAACCACATACCTGTCTATGCATCAGAGTCCATTCTTCACCCGATTTATCATTAGGCTTTTTAGTGGCAAATATTGGTAAGTGAAAATTCTTCACATAAAGCATATCCTTCATCTTACCCTTCCAAAGAGCATAATTGACGCCATTCAAAGTAACCATTCTATTAGTGTTGATAACTTCCATTGTTCACCTGAATCACAATTACAAATATCCCGAACCAAAGAGCTTTAATACCAATTGTTTGAGAAAGGAAGTATCGGTCACGCAGCGGCAACAAACCAGAACCAATAAATCTTTTCCTGTGTAAACAAACACAACCAATCCAAAAGAAAAACAGTAGCCAACAAACTCACCAATGCACGAAATTAAGCAGCAAGAAATAAAGAACACAAGCAATTTTTTCGTAAAAAACCTCCCTTAATGTGATAAAGGAAAAATCACGGGACCTAGTCCAGTAAAAAAAACTCCACTATCATCAATAAAGTTACAAAGAGTTTTTCACCTCTAGATATAACTAGAGTCACCACTCAACTCAAAAAAATACAACAATAATCATCAACAAGATGAAAGAATCAAAGAGTTAAGAACAATATCACCCTTAAAATCACAGTAACTTCGACTAAAGACCAGGACACCTTGGAGATCTTCAAATCTAATATCCACCGTTTAGAATGAAGAAAAACGAGAGAGGAATCTCTGGTTAAAATTTCATGTCGATCCGACAAGAAATCATCATGCTATCGAAGGTTAGAAGAATACTGCACAAAGTTGGAGAAAAAACGAAAATTTTCTTCTCTGTCTTTTCTCTTCTGGCTGACTACTCTTTTCTGTATTTCTTTAGGGTTTAAAACACCCTTTTATATTTAGGCTTTGGGCTCCACTTAGAAATTGAGTCAAACCCAATAATTTGTTTCTAAATGTAGCAACTCGATTCTGTCCCTTTAGTTAAATACTAATTCTTGACTTTCAATTCAATTTGTATCCAACTAATTCGTATGTTGTTAGAACATATATAAACCGAAAGTACAGAATAATTAGCAAGTAATAAACAATTTAAGGAGTGAGATGTGAAAGCATTTTCATTTACACATATGTAGCGTGGAAATTAATGGCACGCGAGGCGGGGGAGAGTGGAGGTTGCTGTTGGAATCGCAGATGTTATCATACTATGCTACGTTACCTACTAATACTCCACTTGTCATGCAACAAATTAGAATGAGTTCAATACGCACACTCCCTCCACCTTTGCAAAATTCTTACTGTTTTGTTGTCTTAATGGGAAAAAATGTGTATATAAAGCCTTTGTGTCAACCTACCATCATACTCTCACTTCTCTGCATGAGATTTGTGGTGGTTCGGTTGCTTGTTAATCTCTAAAGGCAGAGAGCTAGGGCTCCCTTAGAGGGTCTCCTGCTTCTTCTGTTCTTTCAGACATCCATCAAACACATCATTATACACAGACTTTCTTTTTCTTTTTTTTTTAGTTTTCTGGAGATGGCGATAATGAGCTCCCACCATCCACTGGCTTTTGCCTTTGGCGTTCTAGGTAGATATTGTTAACATTTTTGTGCCCAACTATGCCATTGTCAGGTCTTGTTAGGAACTATAAGAACCTGTTATTGTAATGCAAAGCCATCCATTACCCAACATGCGTTGCCCATAATTCTCATTTCTAAAGAATCCATCTCCACTCTTTTTGAATCTCATCATCAGCCCAACTTTTTGTTACAAGATGGAGAAAAGGTTCAGTTTTTTGCTTGACATAGTATAAGAAATCATTATTCCTTTAGATTTTCAGTAGCCAATGCAAATGAAAATAAATTTGTTGTCAAATCGTGATCAGGGAAAAGCTTGCGGCACATGCAATTAATTTGCCTGAATATTCCTTGCAAAACAAATAGTTACTCTTATCATGCATGTTTTTTTATGAATTCCCAGAAAGTCATCCTTTTCCTTTAATAAAAAAAAAAATAATATGTTCCTTTTTACTTATTGACAGGTAACATAGTGTCAACGATGGTATACTTGGCCCCAATGTAAGTGCTATTTGATAGTTGTATTACTGCCAAGATTTTCTATCAAGTGCAGAAATGGAAAAGAAACTGAATTTTTTTTTTTTTTTGTATCTGCAGGCCAACATTTTGGAGAATTCACAGAAAAAGATCAACCGAAGGCTTCAAATCTCTGCCTTATCTTGTGGCGTTGTTCAGCTCCATGCTTTGGTTCTACTATGCAATGCTCAAAAACGACGCATTTCTTCTTATCACCATCAACTCTTTTGGATGTGTCATAGAGACCATATATATTGGCTTATATATTGCTTACGCATCGAGAAAGAACAGAGTATATTACCACTTTAAAAACATTTTTTTTTAATTGCTTTCTATAACAATATTAAATAACTTTTTAATTAAATGTATTATGCATGCAGATCTCAACCATCAAAGTGTTTGCGACTATGAACATGGGATTGTTCTCTTTAATCCTAGTTATTACAGAATTTTTGGTGGAAAATTCTGTTCGTGCCAAGGTTCTTGGTTGGATTAATGTGGCTGTTAATGTCAGCGTCTTCGCTTCACCCTTGAGTATTGTGGTGAATATATTAGATTAAACACTAAAAACCCTTGTCTTGTATGCAACTTCAATGCCAGTTTTATTCATTAAGCTTCGTGGTTTTTTATTTATTTTTCAGGCACAAGTTATTCGGACCAGAAGTGTAGAGTTCATGCCGTTTCCTTTATCATTCTTCCTCACCTTGACAGCAATTACGTGGTTTTTCTATGGCCTATTTGCAAAGGATTTCTGTGTTGCAGTAAGCAATTTCGATTTCCTTCAAAAAGTTAAAAACTTTACCTATTTAAGACAAGTTCCTACGACTAAATCTTTTAATTTTTTGTTTCTTGTTGGAATTGTTAGCTACCAAACATACTGGGATTCCTCTTGGGATTAGTTCAGATGGTGCTGTATGCAGTCTACAGGAATGCAAGTGAAGTCATGGAAGACCAAAAGTTACCAGAGAACTTGAAGACTATCGTGATACTAAGCACATTAGGAGCATCTGAAGTGTACCCAGTGGAGGCTAAGTCCGAAGTGGACGAAGTTGCTAAAGAGCTTGAACAAGCGGAGCCCAGAAAACAAGAGAAAGCCATGGAAGCTCAAGAGGGTCTGCAATCAAATGGAGACGAAGTCTGATTTGTGTGATGTCAGTGTCATTCCTGAAATTCTGGAGAACACCTTTCATTTACACTTTACAGCTCTTTAATGTATAGTTCAGCTGTATGCTATGTGTCTTCATGGTAAATGTCTAAGTTTAGCTGTTAAGTTTGATCGGTCTCTTTTCTTGATTGATACGTTTGACATCTGAAAGATGATGTTCAGCATCTTATAGTCGTTGTATTCATATACAGTGTCACGTCAGGGAAAGCAATAACACAGGTCAGTCTAAACCCTGACGAGTTGATAAGCTGGCAAACCTGGCTCTACAAGGCTACGAGTCCCTCTCCACAGTGGTTTACTGTCCTTTCTTTTTCTCCCGTACGGTACCCTTCCAATTCCAAATCATGTGGACTGCTCTTACTTCAGATTTCGTTAACAATTTACCGAGATTCTACCGTTATTACCATGAAAAATTATACTTTAAATATGAAATTTGTTTAAATTTTTAATTTATTATAAATATAATTCTTACTGTTATTTGCTCTTATGAGGTTAAATTACATTTTAAGTATTCAAATTTCAGACATTTATTATTGTTAACATGGAACGCATACTAGATTTATTCACATCACCGAAACGTAAAATTTTAGTAACAAAAAGTTTAAAATTTAAAATTACTTTTAATAATAAATAATTTTTATTTTTACTTCTTTATTATTGTTTTTAATTAAAAATATACTTATTAAATGTTTTACGTGCATATAAGGTGCCATAAGTACGCAAAACTGAGTCTGATGAAATTAACTTTTAGACATTATTTTATAAGAATTTTTTATATTTTTAATTTCATTATAAAATTAAACAAAATTATGAATAAAATAAAATTTATCCTTATTTTAAATGTAATTAGAGCTTTATATATGCATAAAACAAAATGGGGTAGAAAAACTGGAAACATTAAGTAGACAGCAAGGAAGCAGAAGTAGAAGTACTTATCAAGAAACTTGCATCAATTAGTAGGCAAGGTGTGATGCAGAGGAAAACTACAAATTACAGACTGCAATGTTTTGTTTTGTTCTTCTTCTTCTTCTTTTTTTTAAACAAAAGAGAAACACGAGAAACAGACAAGAGCATGCAGAACATGAGTCAGATGTGCTTTTTCTGTCTCAAAATTGGTTGAATACATCTTGTTCTTGTTCTGGCTCTCCTAGCTGGTAATGTACATTCTCAAATTATCCTTTCCTCGGTCGCAGAACTCATCCCCCCTCAACTTCTTGTTCTATGCTTGGAACCAAAAAAAACTGAGCATGAAGGTTAAAAGAAGACTAAGAACGTATCGACACCAATTCCCTTGAACAGTATTCTGTTTCACCATCTCCGCAATGTTTCAAGCTATCACCAGGACCAGGTAGATAAGAGCAGGAACATTGGTGTCAAGAATGATAGCTTGCGGCACTAGCCATTATTGCCATCAAAACTTCCTTGAGCACTTTGTCTTCTCTTTTCTCGCCAATTCTCTCCCCACATCTTGGCCTCTGCCACAGCACGTTCCCTTTCCAAATCCCTATTTAACATCCTTGCAGTTTCCTTCCGAGACTCCTTCTCTGAACCATCCAAGTCCCAACTCCGTCCCGAACCTCCGCCTTCTTCGTTCCTCAACAACTTTCCACCTCTCTCATCTCTATTTCCAGAAGCTCTGTGGTTATGCCCTGAGTTAGGTTCGTAAACCTGGTTTGCCAAATAAGAGAGAGCAGTGACAACATCTCCGATTAGTGGACGAGCCGCCGCCTGCTCCTGAATGCACATGGATGCCACGGCTAGAGCCTGGTACAGTCCCCTCATTGGATAACGTCCCTGTAGTCGCTGGTCTGCTAATGTTGGAAATTTCTTACGGTCGTTGAATAATGGTCGTGCCTGCAGGTCACAAAGAATGTCACGATTCCCCAATAATTCAGTGCAGAACATGTTTATCTTACAGGAAGATGAGAAGATGGATGATACTACCGAAAGGATAATTTCATTACCCATGTGACAAGGTTCTGCTCAGCATGTGGTCGACTGCTATCAACTGCTTTACGTCCAGTAATAAGCTCTAAGAAGACTACACCAAAACTGTAGACGTCAGATTTCACAGTGAGTTGTCCAGTCATGGCATACTCGGGAGCACAATAGCCATAAGTTCCCATAACCCTGGTAGAAACATGTGACTTGTCCCCAGTGGGTCCAAGCTTTGCCAGTCCAAAATCAGAAAGCTTTGGATGAAATCCTTCGTCAAGTAATATATTGGATGACTTGAAGTCCCTGTAAATAACAGGAGGGTTGGCTTGATCATGCAGGTATTCCAAACCTTTGGCTGCACCTGCAGCAATCCTCATTCTTGTGTTCCAATCTAATGGTTCCTTATCAGGTGGAAGGTCTGCAGAAGGTAATATATAAATTAATTGATTAAGAAGTGATAGAATAGTTTCCTTATCTAATAAGCCTCAAAGTGAACACTAATTGTTAGATGAACACTTATCAGCAAAAAAGTCAGTAGAGAATAAACCAGAAATACCAATTGGTAGTTTTACTGGAGGAAGCTCATTCTGTGCCAGTAAAATTTGCATACATATCAGAACATAACAGGCATTTCCAATGTCACACCCTACCATGATAATTGGCATTGACAGTAGAAAGAAATCTCGTTGCCACTAGGTTCAGATTATGTAGAGATTTGCATCTACTGGCACCAAAAAAAATTTAGAGAGAGAGAGAGAGAGAGAGTTGAAGTCAAAGTAGCAAAACATTAAATGATTGTTACAGAGGATAGCAATATTTACCATGAAGGTGATCTTCCAATGATCCCAAAGGCATAAACTCATACACAAGAAGCCGCTGCTCCCCATCAGCACAATAGCCAATAAGGTTCACAAGGTTTGGATGATGTAATAGACTGAGCATAAGAACCTCAACAAGAAATTCCCTGTTACCCTGGAGGCCATTTCTATCCAACTGTTTAACAGCAACAACCTGAAAAGAAACCAAAAAAAGTCAAGCAGCCAAAGTTACCGCAACCATGACCATCCCCAGCTAAGCTAAATCAGTGAAAATATTTGCTCTATTTTTCAAAGACATCAGCAGAGCCTGAAAGTAACAATGACCTATCACAAATTCATTTAGCCAATCAGAATATCTCTACAAGTTCTACATTACGGAATTCTAGAACTTCACAAGCCAATCTACAATCACAATATGTTGGTAATGAAGGATAGTCTCACAATTTAGGGTTCCTGACCAACTTGTTACCTGGTTCTCGAGATGTTTGTATTACAACCTTAAATTTTCATACTCCCTTAATCGCAATAGAACAGAGCATAATACTCTTAAGCACTAACATTTCAGGTTGTATGTGGATAAGATAATAGGTTACCATCAAATTAAATGGCAAATGCATTTCACTTCAATTCCTGCCCTTAAAATGCACATCATATAAAGACGACTCGGACAAATTCCAATCAGAATCTTTTGTTTTCATCTCTCCTCCACTAGAGAAAAACTTTATCAGGAAAGGAACTTAAAAAGTTTTGCATTTTAGACTCATAACAAGATGGAGAATGACAGAAGGACTCACCTGACCAGTGCTCTCAAGGCGACCTTTATATACACGTCCAAATCCCCCTTCCCCTAAGAAAGACTCCTGCCTGAAATTCTTTGTTGCAGTTGCAAGCTCGCGGAAAGCAAATGTTTGAGCTGCAATATTAGCTGCAGGCATGCCATCCTTCGGAAGCTGTAAATCCTTCTTGGGTTGCCCATTGTTTCTTGATCTAAGCCTATCAGCACCTGGTTATTATATTGAAAAATGAAATGAATTCGATATAACGAAGACCAATGGGATTACAGTTCAATAAGAAACTGGCATCTTTGAGGCAAAAGGATGAACTAGATTAAACAAAGGTTGATATCTCAACCCCAAACTCATAAAGCACAAACAGGGGTTTTGATTGCCATTTTAGCAAAAGCGTAGCTTCACAAAATTAAGAGTAGAGTCAAGATATTGAAACACAGACTCTTTAACCTTCTATCCACCAATCAGATCAAGCCCAGTTATCAGATTAACACACAAAACATAAGCACTCGTAACAGCTTTATGCTGAACAGATTTGAATCTATACCTCTAAAATTTTAGAGCTCAATCAATCATTGAAAACAGAAAAAGAGAAAGAATAACCAGCATGATCGATATACTCGTAGCAATCAGCACGCAGTTAGAAGTGACAGATCAGATCAAGCAATGGCACAGTAAGAACAGATACCACACAAAATTGAAGAAAAGGTTCAGTAATTGATAACAGTAAACAATACTAACCAGAAGATAGTTTTGAAAGGTTAGGAGAGGCAACAGGAGAGCTTAACTTCCGATCATGCGATGCTTTTTCCGGATTCAGCTTTTCCTCTTCCCTTGAATCGAAACAAGGAAAACAACCCATCTCCCAAAAACTCAACCCAAATCTTCTTCCAAATCTTCAATCCGCCTCAAGCTACCAGATATATGAACACGGAATCAAAATAACATATTCGAAAAGACAAGCCCTTTTACAAAATCCCATCAAAAGAAATCTTCCTGGTGGGCATCTCTTCTCTTATCTTCTCTGTCTGATCAGTCGAAGGACAAAATTAAGGAATCCAAGTTGATGACACACCAATGGGCAACAACCTTATACAAACATTAAAATAAACAAAAAAAGATACAATTTTTGTCAAGAAAATGAAAAAAAAGAAACAAATTTCTGTAGGTGGGAGGAGTGTGGGAAAGTCTTAATAGGGAGGATGGGATGAGCCGGCTTTTCGTCTTCGGCTTTCGTTTACAGTAACTTCTGAACTATACAAGCTCTGTATTTTATAGCATCTCTAACGCCCTTGTCTCTAGACTCTATAGCTCTATCTTTGACCAGTATTATATAAGGAAACTCCATCTCTAGATATTCTACGCGTTTATATTCTAAAAATCGAGGAGCTATACTTTACTTTCCCTGTTAAAACTTACCATGCCATTTTTTTTTTTTTACAAAAACTTAAAGTACTTTGCGCGTGCTTACGTGTCAAATGGTCGGACTGACGGAGCCAACGAGAATTTAGAACAGCGTACTTCACGGGTTCGGTAATAAGGTAAGACTCACTTACCCGCAGTTATTTTATGTTAGGTATAACCGCCGGTTCTCTCCCCCAATCACATTTAAATCCACTTAATTAAAAGGAACTGGCCGTTTAATGCTGCTAACAAAAGGCTTCTTTTTCTTTTTTTTTTTCCCTGGAGAAACTAGATTTCTGAATTACTTGATTTGGTAAAAGTATAAGATGGATAAACAATTCGGTAGGTTTCTTGACATTAATGGCTACACTTTGTGTGAGCTACTTCTTATTATATTGAAGATGTGAAAATGTCCCTCGACTTTCTGGTACTAATTATTAATGAATTTTTTACTCAAAATTGGATTATTCTATCATCCCATATTTATAAGGAAGATAATCAGTGTATAAACTGACTGATTAATTTTACAACTAAGTTTGAACTGGGGAGTATTTCACTAGAACATATACTCATATAGTGCATCTCAATCTTCTTAAAAGATATGTCGGAGATTTGTAGTAGTGTAATTTTTTTCGATTTTTTCTTCCTTTTCATGTAAAAAAATATATGCAAAAATGGATCTTTTCCTCCTTGTTATAGGTTCAAATCCAGGAAAAACATGTTTTAGTTGACATACCGACATGCTTAATGAGTCATAAATCTACCTCAACAAGGCAATTAAATCGAAATAAAAGGATGGGATGGGAAAGTATAAACTATAAAAGTTTGATCAAAGATAAAATCAGTAGAAGATATCCTCCTTTATCATCTAAAAAATATCTCCAGTGACGAATTATATTAATGATGTATTAATTCTGCAAGATTTTGTTTCAGGTTTCCATGTTTGAAGTCTCGTTAGGGACCTAAACAAAGGCATTGATAACGATATAAATTAAGTGATAAATTTAATTTAAATAGTTGAAATTCGAAAGAAATAAAAATTTAAATGCTTTCGGCAACTTCTTGACATGGAAGCCACAAATGCTGAAGATGAATTTAGTCAAATCCCGTTTACCCATCAGATCAGAATGTGGACGAAGTCCCACCGACAACACTCCGAAAAACCAAAGCCAAGAGAGACGTGGAAACCGATAAAATGGTTAAGTCAGCAGTGTTGATTTAATGATTATCCAAAGCTTTGTCATCATTACGAGACTAGGAAGGTGTAATTGTCATTTTCAGGTTTCTAAAACTTTAGACGCTGATTGAATGGCCTGGCAAACAATTGTGCTTTACGAGCTACATGCTGGAGATACGCGTCTATGCAAATCTTCTCAGGCCTGAACTCGGCCCTCCTCCAGGCAGGTTGAATCATTTGTGGCGATGCCTTTTCTCCTGTTGAATGGTATTTATGATAGTGAATATTGCCTCCCCATTTGCAATCACGAAACACGAAACCAGTCATCGTAGGAATAGAAAAAGGAGCCCATCTTATGCCTGTTGGCTTTTCTTCATTGAGAGACTTTCACTAAATTCAGGTAACTCTCCACTAACGATTGCTACCATAATTTTGGCAATAATTTAGGGAATACTAAAGAAATTCAACAAGGACAGTATTTTCAAGAATAATCTGTCCAAAATATGGGAAGCCTCCAAGAAGGAGTAGAAACAAATGTCTACATCGATATGATAACGTTCATGGCCTGTTCTACGACTTGGTACTACTGATCTACGGGACCACCAGTCTCCTCCAAGGTCATTCGATGGTAGCTTGTCAATGGATCCCCGCCTTAGGTTTACATCTCCAAGTTTTGTAATGGAAACGCACAAATATCATGAGCAGACACTGATAGAGACCATGATGTTCGTGGGACTTTGGCTAATGGATAGAGATATCCTCCACGTACGCTTTGTTTAGATTTTCCATGCATTTAAGGCCATAGACTCTGATTGTGCATTCCCTCTCCACCATGAAAGTTGAACATATGATTAATTTCTCCATTGAATACGCTACGATCAAAGTGACCAAATTAAGATCAAGTCAATCCAACAACCATATAACGTTGATTATGCTTGCAACAAAGCCTGGGAGATTAGGTTCTTCACCTATTTAATGTCTCTTTCAGAATTGCAAATTGACTTCAAAAAGCTAGCCGCAAATAGGAACGAATTATAAGATTATTCAATAATATTCTAAATGCAAGAGTAGAGATATCAGCTGTTGTGAATCGTTTTTGATAATGTAACAAGGCATTGCGTCCGTACCATACTAAATCATCTCTACCTGTAAAGATATTTTAACTTGTGTACCAGTTAATTTTATCCACATATTTATGTGGGTCTTACATGAATTTATTGATGAGATTTAATAAAATAGAGCAAGAATTAGTTTATAGAAATAAATAATCTGATCTCCTCTCATACGCCTTCCAATTTCGGGAGATGGATTTAAGCCCTTTTTTTTCACCTTATCAAATCATACATAAATAACATAATAACGTTAAAAATACTTAAATTAGAAGATATAATTATCATTGAACCTTATTAAATTATCTTTATGTAATGCCTATGAAATGGAGAAAAACTTATGCTATTCTTTTGTCGCTCTTCCTAATTTATGTTATAGATTTAATCTTTTATAAATTATTTATATATAGGATTATAAGGTAACAAGAAAAACCTAAACTAATTAGTAAATTTGAACTTTATCATCGCATGTCTTATAAACAATTATATTATCCCCAATAAATATACCAAAAATCACATTCATAAAAAAATAACAATCATAACGAAATTCCTTAAGTGTCTGTTTGACCTAGTAATAAAATAAAAGTTTAAATAATTTTAGGTTAGATTAAAAAATTATTGTTTTGATCGTATTTGGTGAGATGATTAGTATTTCATAACTTGTATAGAAGATATGCTTTTAGACTTCATTGGTTTTCAAACTAATTTATTACAATTTTCAAAATCAGTAAAATTTTCTAAACTTACTAATTTTATGTGCCAACTTTGTGTTATAATATCTGTAGAAAATGTAAAGATTGAATTCAAAGCCTTGCTTGTTTAAAATTTTTGCTTTTAATCTTTTCGTCTAACACCTAAGCACAAAAGGGTGTCTTCTTATGAATTCTCGTTCAATATGAAAAATTACTAATATTTTTTTTTCTAATACTAAAAATTGATGGTTATCAAAAAGTTTAGGTTTTTTTTTGTACAATTTATGTCATATAATTTTTTGATATTTATCTCAAATAGGTAGAGTTCAGATAATCATTTCTGTTTTGAACAACCATCATATATACTGGAATACTCATCATCTTCTACCCAGAAGAATTATTAAGGAGATAGAGAAATGCATCATAAACTTCCTATGGTCAAGCAAAATTAACGATGCTAAGGGTGTTAAAATCAAATGAGAACAACTTTTTTAGAAGAAAGGAGGGCTTGGTCTCACTCTCATTCACACTTTTTAAACTACACAAGTAGAAAAAAGAATGTGGAGATTGTTCAAGGATAAAGAATCACTTTAGAGTAAATGGATAGATGAGTATTATCTTAGGAAAACTAGCTTATGGCAAATTCTTGAAAGAAAAGAGTTTTTCTGGCCTTCCATTCAGCTCCTAAAAAACAAGCTTATTGTCTACCCTTTCATCAAAATACAGATAGGGAATTAAAGAGCATGGTCCTGGTTTGACAATTGGACTTCACGTAGTCTTCTTAACCTCAGGGAAGATGCCCTTCCTCTTCTTTTAAGAATCCCACTTCAAACAAGAGTTAACAGTGTGATTAATCACTATTCTTAATACTTTCAAGGTAAGGGTGTTGATAGGCTCTAGAGTTAGTTTCCTAGTTATCAGCCTAATTGACATAAACTCAACTAAAAAGAGATAATCTATTTTCTTTTTTTTTTCAAACCAAAAAAGATTTTGGAGATTGTGTAATGCTTACTTTAAAACTCTTTGTTTACACAGTAGTGATTTTTTTGTTTCTCTCTTCATCTTTGAATTTTTATCTAACGATCCAAGGTGCAATCCGGGACGTGAAGAATAAAAAATAATTTTTTTTTATTCTGATTGTACCTATATAACCTAAGTTTTTTATTTATTATTTGGGTTGCTAACTCAACGGTAGAGTACTCGGCTTTTAAGTACGACTAACATCTTTTACGCATTTTTATGAAGAAAGGGATTCGTCTATACCATCGGTGTAGTTTGTACGACCACGACTGATCCTGAAGCACACACTAGAATAAGAGGTAAAAATTGATTGGTAGCATACTCGATCAAACGAGTGATTTTCTCGCCTACTACGGATCCCATACTACCCCCCATAAACTGAAAATCCATAACCCCAATTGTGACGGGAATGCCGTTTAGTTGACCTTTGCCTGTTTGAACAGCCTCAGTTAATCCTGTCTTTCTTTGATAAGAATCAATATGATCTTTATAAGGTTCCTCTCTGAATGTACAACAAAATAATTGGGAGACAGCATATTCCATTTCATTATTGTCTATTCTTGACTAGGAATTATCTAAAATAATTTATTTTTATTTATAGATTTATATTTATATAAATTTATATAAATATACTCTAATATACTCTTTATATATATATATATATTATATATGCGTTTTTGGGTATTCCTTTATCAGAGTTAGTTTCCTAGCTATCAACCTAATTGACATACACTAGATAAGCTTTTTTGATCTTTAAGCAATAATGGAGACTAAAACTCCTCATGCATCAAAACTCTTAAGCCTTATAATCCTTTCATTCATTGGTATAATATTGTGTGGAAAACATCCATAAACCCTAAAGCCTCTTTCATTACTTATCCTACAACTAGACGTAGACTAAAGACTAATGACAGGACGATGGGTTCAAATGATAAGTTATGTGCAACATCCCACTACTATAGGGTAGATACCTAAACATTCAGTAACATTCAAGTACATATCCTATGATAATGGCATGATAGAACAAAATAGATCCGACTTACACATAGCAACATCTAGCATAATCAGAAGTCATCAAATTTTAAAACCATTCATTGCATTCATTTACAACTATTTACACTGTCTTCATTAGACGAATATATACAAAACCTCATGCAGATTCTAGCAAAATCTACAAAATAAAAGCTATAGCTCTCTGATGTCAGTTGACAGACCTTTGAGTCATAACTTAATCCAAAACGTTCTTCTAGTCTAGAATAAACACTAAATCTCGTGTCTTGTACCTGAAAAATCATGTTGTAATTTTTATGAGTTTTGCGAACTCAATGAGTGAACGATCATTGATGAATTCACCAGATTACACACACACACCACATATTTCACATATATTCATTCAGATCATGTATACACTCCAGATATTCGCACAACATGGTATATCATATAATCTCACAATTCACATAGCCAAGTATAACAAATAGATCATAACAATTTATCATTCGCTTTAGCTTTGCAGATCATTAAAAGAAATTCAATCTCATAAGGTTATTATATGCATGAGACTCAACATTCTTTCTTATTGTTGTGACTAAGTGCCTATCTCAAACTTATACAAATATCAGCTCATAGGGTTCGATCAAATAGAATCACGAAGCATAGATTTACGTGCAAACTCGAAAATCACGGAACAAAGCTCTACGTGAAAACGCTTCATACTGGAAACTTAAGTCACAACGCCTTTATTTGAGCATGCACTTTATGAAATGCAACAATTTCATAAAATCTCATCAATCACAATCTTATATAAATGCTCAGACAAGATTTCACAGTCATCGGACCTAAATCTGACATTCAACTTTCGTTGAGAATCAAATGTCAAATTCATATCAAATCAAAACCCTCCCAATACATGCCCAACTATTAAACTCCTCGAACCTTAGGTCCGGAATCTAGAAATAACTCACAAATAGTTCAATAATATTGGAAGTGAAATAAATAAAATTAAATTCGAATCAAAACAATCCCAATAAATCATCTAGGTTGAGTCACAAAATATTCCAATATGTTATCGCTTGGATGGTCCGACAATGTCTGTCTGACATTCACTTGGCTCCTTTAAAACATACACAAAACATTTACAAAAATCACATTTTTGCACAAATGCACAAGTGTTGTTTTATGCATATCAATGTATAGAAAGTATGCACAATGCATGTTTAATGACAATTCCGGGTATCTTATTGTAATTCTCATCATTAAATCGATTAGATATCAAAGCCCTCATTAATAACATTAGTACTTATAATTGGACCATAATAAAGCATATGTGAAATCCATTACATAACTTAATTGACCATTACATAATTTCTACCCACGTGATTTTGGGTCAACTTTGCATAATTAATCTAATAGGGTAAATGAAAAAATTAGGCAAAACTTTCTACTAGAAAGTTGTTTTACATTATCTTAAGTTTCTAATGACTCTAAGATCATCCAATTTGATTAAGTATTCAATGCATTATGCTCAAAATACCACAGACAGTGCACATTTGAACTTTTAGCTAATACATGATCATACCCTCTAATTGTACAACTCGTATCTTTCAACTCAGACATCCAAAAATTACAAAATTTATACCAATTTAAAGCTAAGAAAATAATATACAAGTTTAATGAAGACAACTCAGCCTAATTCAGCCCAAATCAATACAAATATTTCAATAACTATAGGATATGATTTCTGTCCCTGGTAATGCTACAGCCTAAGCTAAAACTCAGTTTCATGCCAATTTTGAAAATTTTAGAGATAGAATTAAAATTCGACCTCTTCACAAAAGTTGTAGAAATATGTCTCTAGTTTAATATGAATTAAAAATAAACTCATTCAGAAATCTAAAGCTCAAGTTATAATTTGAAAACTGAAGCATGATCATGAAAATTTTCCAATTCATAACATTCCAACAGACTTCCACACTTTCATCCTATCAATCACTTCTAGATCAATTTAGATAACTCTAAATTTTTATGGAGAGAAAGAAAAATGTCTTATGAATCCACTGGTCCAAGTTTCAAGTCATTTGGAGTTCAGATGAAAAAGTTATAGTCAAAAGACTCAAGCTGTGCAACAATACTACTCTAGTTCAAAATTACATTTCAAACACTAACGTCAAACATGCTATTCATCATATTCTTCTTCCTTTTTCTACTGCAATTTTTTTGCACTCTTTTTCCTCTCTTCCACTTACCCCATCATCTCTAATTTATACTCTCACATTTCTACTCCCATTCCAAGTCCACTTACTCTAAAACAACCCAAAATTCAAAAATAAACACAAACATCAAAAACAGAAATTATATAAGATATTATCTTTTTTTTGTTTTTTCTTTCTCTCTACTGTGAATTTTGTTTTTACGCTTAACAACAAATCCTAAGCAGAACCTATATCATGCTTTTCCACTCCCATTTGCATTCAGCTCACTATCAAGACCTCTCAAAATTCAAGATCACACAACTTCAAAAACAACAATTATATTCACGTATTTCACCAAAGTTTCTGCACTTTCATTCTTTTTTTGCATTCTTTTTTCACACTTTCAGCCTCTTTTTAACTTATTAATCATCACTAAAACTACTTCTTCCTACCCCCACTTATGCATGTATCTATTTCCACACATTAAAACATCATCAACACAAATCCTTTACAAAGCTCATAATACTTTTGGTGAATGGAAATAACGAAAATAAAGAGCAACAACATAAGTTTCAGATTGAAGTTCTTACTTTGGTATTGGAATCCAAAGCCAAACATGCAACTTGAAGCAATTAGTTGATTCGATGATGTGATGGATGAAAAAAAAGAATTTTGGTGTTGATGTATATGGTGAAGAACAAAGGTGGAGAAATCAACAATAATATCTATTTTAGTCTAACACCTCTCCACATGTCACCATGCATGTGAACTATTTGTCTCATCTATAAGCTGCCACATGTCACAATGTAATTGGTCCATTATTTTAATATTTTTCCTAATCTAAAATACTCCAAAATTTTGAAAATTTTCTAAAAATCACCAAAAATTCTGAAATAATACTAATAATCTCCAAATAAGTTTTCAACTCAAAAATAATTCACCAAAAATTTCTAAAACACCCGAAATGTACAAAAATTGCCAAATCACCTTTAATATATTCCAAATAAATCCATAATTTTCATTTATAAACTAACTTATCCGGAAATGTCAATGAATGCATGTACAATCATATGAATGTGCAAAATAAATGTATAAATCACAATCATGCATAAGCGTGAATTATGCTTCTTAATTTCTTATTAATCTCTAATAAACACCATTTTAAACTTAATTCAAGTAATAGGATGTTACATTACGTGAATTATGTGTGACTGAACTCAAAAGTATAGGCCATTTATACTTCAAATACAATTTCACCTCCTCTATTTGGGAAAGCATTCAACACACTCTCAATTTATATTATGAAGGATCAAATTGGACCAAAAGTTCGGTATGGGTTGATCATAAATTCAACTCAATGGGGAGAGATAAAGTATGCCTTAGTTTAAGCCTCAATTGTGTAGTGTATGCCATTCGGAGAAAAAGAAAATAGAAATTGTTTAACAAGTTTATAAATAAGTATGTCCTAATTCACAAGTTTCATTGTTGTATAAGGGAAACCCTAGTAGCCCATCATATTGAAGAACACTTGAGCTCTCTCTTAAGAAGAGAATGGAATCTCTAACTTCTTAGCTTTTCCCAAAAGTTAAATGTATGAGCATTGTATTTCTCTTGCTAAATCAAGCTTTGTAAAGACATAAATTGCCTTTTACGACTTAATGAATTTATTTACCTTTCAAAAATTTTTCCCTAAAAATTAAGTTATTACTATATAAAATTTATACTTTATGTAAAACAAAAGGATATAATTATCCTTTTACGCATAATAACATTTTTTAACTAAAGAGTTACTCTTTTAAAGTTTTGTATTACTTGGCCTTTGTACCTATTGATAGCCTAACTGGAATTTGACCTATTTGGCCCAAATATTAAAAGGTGCAGTTTTTTAAATTTCTAAAATTCAACTAGATTGCCTAGAAAATTTCAGGGTATTGAAATTAATAAAGAAGTCCAGGAGTCAGGAGTTAGGTGTTAGGACAGTTAAAACGTGAGGAACATACGGAAGGTAGGTAATCAAGATGTGACCCAAAATTGGAAGATAGCTAGAAGTTGAATAGTTTTCATCTTATATTTTATTATTTACTACATTGATCTTTTCTACTTAAATTTTATTTCAACACTCTCTAACTCTTTGGTGACATAGAATTATGATATTTAAGTTTTCTAAAACCCATTTATATTGTTGATACAAAGTTAAGAGCAATTTTGGGCGCCCCCTAGTAGACTTGAATTTTAAGTTAATTGTAAAAGTGATCAACAATTTAGCATGTTAGATGGTACCATGATGCCACATAGGAAGAATGAAAAAGAAGTTGTTGTCTTTCAAATTTGGAGGAAGAAGTCCCTATTATAGTACAAAGTGAAGGTTTTGTATCTTAAATGATTAAAAATCTAGAGAAGGAAATATTAACTCTAGTTAAGCCTCCAACTAGTGAGAAATTAAAATTGTGGAAACTATCAATAAGAAACATTGTTGTTTATTCAAATGATATTTTTGAATTGGACTTTATGATCGAAGCAATCAAGATGTCGACAAAGAAGATGGAGAAATTTTTTGTCATTTCTGTATAGGTAGCAAGGAAAAATTCTCCTTCTCTAGCGAGATAAAATTTTGAAGGACTTAGTAACATACACAAGGTTTTATTTCTACGACACTTCTTGAAAACTTGTTCCAAACAATCCCGATGATCAAAATAAAACCTAGAGAAACGAACAATCAAAACGTCACAATTGGGAAAACAATTGATAAGTGAAAGATGATTCGAAAAGTAACAAGAACAAGATAATGGTGTTTCTCCCTATCGAAGCCAACGGCTTTTTCCACAATTCTGATCTAAAAGTTTTTTTCTTAAAACCCTAGAACATAAGTATTTATACCTAGGTCAAATAATAAAAGGGTTGGGAAAAAATACATAAAAGTCCAAAATAAAACGAAGTCCACAAATTAAATAAATAGGTTTGATATGTTATTGAGTTTAAGTGATGAAACATTGAAATAGCCCAAGTTTTCGTGTCTTCAATCTCCAAGTGTATCCGGTCCAAGGATTTGAATTAGATGGATTAGTTTGGGCTCAATTTCATTAAACTCTCCTCCAATAGGCTTGGAGTTCGCCATCTTCTCAAGATAAAACCCACATGCGTCCTAAAGAGCCTCTTTAAATCTCTTGGTCCTAGCTTTGGTCATAGGCCGTTCTGGTATGGCTAGTTCTCTGCCTGGCCTTGCTCAATTGTCCACGGTCCCGCTTACATCACTTAGGGGGTAGCTTGCTCTAAATACGATAAAAGCTAGTAAGCATAGTCATCAGTTAGTTTGTTCCTCTATGGAAGAAAGATATGTTCCTCCTTAGAAAAGAGAACGTATTCTTGTGTCGCCTTCATACGCTAAATTGTTCGTATTCACTGGTAGTTTAGCAATTCTTTGCTGGTTCGGGTTAAACCCTAGCCGCATAAAGTCCATTAAAGTTCACCACCTTGTTCCCTCTATTCAGCCATTATTAGCTCAATTTGATCTTCTCTCCTTGCCTTTCTTAATTCCTTTTCTTGTAACATCCCGTTACTGTCATTAAGGGTATTTTGGTAATTCCGAGTCATACTGATAGGTTTCACTGGATTCATTAATTGAGCATGCTACTCGCCTCTAAATATAGAGGAACAGGCTTACTGCATATGCATTTATTCATAGGTACGTGCATTCATGATTTTTCGGGACTGATTGTGAGTATGAACTGACTGGACTGATTGGATTGGGAGTTAAT
>JANTNU010024957.1:0-20164 GCA_024752395.1 Erythroxylum havanense
ATCGAATTCGGAACCGGAATCGAAATTAATCAGTCACTAAGCCATTTTTCCGGTCCGAGCCTAATACTCCGAAAATTTCAGAAAAATTCCTATAATTCTTCAAAATTAGAAAAAATCTAATCACATACTCAAATTATCAATTCTCAATTTCTAAGCTCAATTTGACTCTCAAATTTCATAAGTCGAAGCTCTAAAATATCAATTTCACTAATCAAAACATAATTTACCTTAAATCACAATTTTCTTCTAATTCACAAATCAAAGTACACTTAACCTTAATCAAAATTAGGTCGGAAATCTGTCATACATGCATGTACATACGTATACTCATGCAATGCTAAACATTTATCAAACAATATAGAGGCTACGGATGCAGAAAAATGCATATACAGAATACGCACGATGTGAACTGTACCTATCCCATCGGTGACGGGATGTTACAACGATCGTGTACAAGGAGCATGATTGTGACAGGAATGTATGGAGTTGCATGGCTTTATGTCACGATCATGAAAAGGAAAAGGGAGTATGATCATGACAGAGAGGCTGAATCATATGAATGATGATCGTGACTCCAACTCACGGTTGTGTCAGAAACTTTTACAGCATGAGTTTTTTTTCATATTTTTAGAGTTCGGGGCTATTTTTGGAATCGAATTAAGTGTGGAAAACCTAGACATAACCCTAGAACCCTAATACACTATATAAGAACATGAAAAACATCAAAAGAGGTAACAACCATAATTCAAAAATAGATTAAAGAAGAGCTTCAAAAATTTCCATCATTCTAGATCAAGAAGTCAAACAGAGTTTTTATTCTTATCGTTTATTTCTTTCATTATCATTAATGTGTAATTGATTTTCTATTATTTTTAAAATGTATATGGATTTCTAAATCCAAATTATGAATTATTTTGTGAACTTTAATTATTGTTGATTTCAATACATCTTTGAATGTTTGTGATGATTGTTGTACAACAAGAGTTGGCAATTTAATAGACCCATAATTATCAAATTAATGATCAATCGAAGAGAGATTTTAGTTATGAAACTAATTATCTAATAGATTGCTTTAGATTTAATTGAATAAGCTAGGAATAGTTTTATGAATCGAGAGATTACAAATTTATAATATCGTATTCAATTAGGGTTCATTGATTAAATCTTGAGAGAGAGAGTAATAAAAACATTAGAAAATCTAGGATCAAACATAATTGAGGCTACAAGATTAAGGGAATCAAAATAAGTAAAGAATATTTCCTAAATGTTAACCTTTGATCAAACCCTAATTTTATTAGGAGCTCACTTGTTTATTTGCTTAATTGTTTCATTTATTTAATTGTTTTAATTTATGTTATTTATTTTTATTCAAATAAATTTCTTAATACCTTAGACAAAGTTAGGCTCAAATTGTTTAGGTGTTCATAATCCTCGTGGAAATGATAACTTTAGTACTACAAGATATGATATATATATTTGCAAGTATTGAGAGTTTTATTATATATACAAGTTACTCATCATGGAGTATTCACCAATAAGTCATGCTACAAAAATTTTCAAGATGGAAGTGAGGTAGTACCTTGGTTTAATCTCTTACGGCAGAATTTCCTAAATCCTAAAGCATCAATGATTACTTGACAGGTCATCAAGAATAGAATCAGAACCAGGAGCATATGGTTCGACTTATACAATCCCATTTATGTTTTGTGTAAAGAAGAAGAAGATGATATGAATAACTTATTCTTTCAATGCAGATACTTCAAAGTAGTATGAAGTATAATCTTGCACAAATTGGATGATTATTTTCCTTTAAATTATTGATTAGAAACTCTTAATTGGATTATCGGGATTGTTAAGAATCAAAAGCAAAATGGACCACTATATGAGATAATTTTCATAATAATAAATTAGTCTCAATGAAAATAAAGAAATAGGAGATCTATAGGGGGAGTAAGTAATGTATACAAAATTCAATCTAAAGAAAACAATAAAGTGAGACCATCTAGGTCTACTCACAGTACGCTCCAGATAATGCCCATATAAGATAGTACTTCTAGGCTCTGATACCACATAGATGTAGCACCCCACTCTTGCAAGACCCGAACCCGATATCGATGGTGATATCTGAGTCTATGTCCCACAATGGTGGCGTGCTAAAGCACTCAATATCAAAAAAGTCGATATAAAGCTCTTTTTTTAAACATCTATAACATAACTTGCGGAATACATACACAAATTGGCCCCACATTCATTCATCAACATTTTCAATTAACACATTTTTCAATAGTCATTCGGGCCCTTCCATAAATACAAAACACTTGAATCATTTTGGAATATCAGTTTATACAAAAAGTGCGGAATACATAATTCGATACAAAAATAGAGGAATGCAATGCAGATGCGAACTGATCCCAACTTCTATCCTTCACTTGAATGCTATGTGTATACTCCCGTTGGACTAACGGGGTATTCTTCTGAGTCCTAAAAAGTAATTGCAAATTTTGGGTGAGTTTTGCGAACTCAATGAGTGACCATCCTCGATGGCTCACCCAACCACATAACACACACACATATATCATACAGAATTCAAATTTCACATTCAGATCTTTTAAACATTCATATTATGCATATGCCATCTGTATGAGACTCACATTCGTTCTTATTGTTGTGACTGAGTGCCTCTCACATATACAGAATACTAGCCCGTAGGCTCATTCAGAACAGAATACTGGCCTGTAGACTCAGTCACATCACATAATAACGGAGTATAGCTCTACGTGGAAGCGCTTTATACAGGCAACTCAAATCACAACGTCTTTATTTGAACATGCATTTTATGAGATGCCTCAATCATATTTGCACATGTCATCGAACCATAGTCCGACATTCAACATTAAGTTGAGCATTCACTTATCATCTTTCGTGCAACGCACATTCCGAAACATTTAGTTTATCTTATTCACATACACTGGGTGTTTCAATATTTCAGTTCAATCACATTCATATACACATTCATCGTACAGAGATCAATGTATACAAAATTCAGTCTAAAGCAAACAATGAAGTGAGACCATCTAGGTCTACTCACAGTACGCTCCAGATTAGCATTTGCTTTCAAATTCTTAGAACGTCTGAATGCGGACACTTGACCTTCATTCTTTACTAAATGAAGGAATACTTGGCTCAAAAGGGAAGCTCTTCTCTTCCTCTACTTTTTTCCCTTCTTAATCTACTCCAAAATCTCTCTTGTAGGCTAGGGAAGTTAAAACCCTAACTTGTTGTCTCTTCTTTCTCTCTTTCTCTTCTTCTCTTTGTACTTCTCTCTCTTTTTCATAACATTCTCTCTCTTTTCTCTAGAATTTTCGTTCTTCTCTTCTTCTTTCCATTCACGTGTTTCTACTCCATTTATAGGCAAGACAACACTTCTTCTTCCATTTATGCCCTTAATGATTGAGAATTGTCTCATTTGCCCTTCCATTTATGTCTTATCCCTTTTACATGTAAGTGTCTTGCCAAAAGCACCCTTGCACATTCTAACATAACACTTTCGTCTAGAAGACTCTTCTCTATTGTCTTACGTTTCCAATGACACCAAAAGCATTCAATTTGGTTCAGTAGTGTGAAAGTTATACTTCAAACATTTTGAGACTGCTCTTATCCCAAACAATGTACTATGCACAACTTCCATATGAAATTTAAACATCTTAAAGATTGAACTAGATTCCAAGTTTTTCATACCATTTGTTGCTCCGTGTCTCCAATTTACTAAAAATGAGAAATAATCTCATTTGGAGCTCTACAGATCAAGATATCATCAAAATGCTGAAATATATTCATTGGAATACCATCAGTTCATATTATTTAAGAGCAAACTCATAGTACCTGTTCAACTTATTCACTCACTCTTTCTTAATTCATTTCAAATGGCTATGATTTATTGTGTAGATATAGAACAACGTCTTATGAATCCAATGGTTCAAGAATCAAGTCATTCAGGTGTTTATGGAAGAAGTTATAGCCAAAAGAATCAAACATGGCTTTGTCCTCAATCATATTAAACCTATCTTGGGATAATTAGCATAACTTTTGGTACAGAACTCGGATGTAGGTTTTCTTTAGATGAATAGATATAGAACTTCAAGATATACAACTCTTATGAAGACTTTAAAGACCAATTCTATCATCTATATGATCAAATTTGGACTAGAAGATGTTCTAGCCAAAATGAGACGATGTTGATGTCATACTCAGACAAATTAGAAAAATGGGTATAACTTTCGGTAAAGAACTAGGATTCAGGTGTTCTTTAGATGAATAGAAAGAGGACTTCAAGATATACAACTCTTATGAATACCTTAAAGACCAATTCTATCATCTAGAGGATCGAATTTCGATTAGAAGATGTTTTGGCCAAAATGAGACGATGCTGACGTCATGAGACGAATGTTGACGTCATACTAGGACGAATTGGAAAAATGGGTATAACTTTCGATATAGAAATCAGATTCAATTGTTCTTTAGATGAATAGAAAGACAACGTCAGGATATACAACTCTTATGAAGACCTTAAAGACCAATTTTGTCATCTAGAGGATCGAATTTGGACTAGTAGATGTTCTAACCAAAATGAGACGATGTTGATGAGACGAATGCTGACATCGTACTAAGATGAATTGGAAAAATAGGTATAACTTTTGGTACAGAGCTCGAATTTTGGTTTTCTTTAGATGAATAGAAATGGAACTTCAACATCTACAACTCTTATGAAGACCTTAAAGACTAATTCTATCATCTAGGGGATAAAATTTGGACTAGAAGATGTTCCGGCCAAAATGAGAAGATGCTGACGTCATGGGACGAATGTAGACATCATACTAATACAAATTGGAAAAATGGATATAACTTTTGGTACAGAACTAGGATTTAGGTTTTCTTTATATGAATAGAAATATGACTTCAATATCTACAACTCTTATGAAGACCTTAAAGACCAATTCTGTCATCCAGAGGATCAAATTTGGACTAGAAGATGTTCTAGCCAAAAGAAGACGATGCTGACGTCATGAGACAAATGCTGACATCATACTAAGATGAATTGGAAAAATGGGTATAACTTTCGGTACAGAGCTTAGATTCAGGTGTTCTTTAGATGAATAGAAATAGGACTTCAAGATCTACAACTCTTATGAAGACCTTAAAGACCAATTATGTCATTTAGAGGATCAAATTTGGACTAGAAGATTTTCTGGCTAAAATGAGACGATGCTGACGTCATGAGACGAAGCAAAATGAGACGATCAAACTGAGATGCAAAAAGTCAAACTAAGATGATGAACAGTAACTGAGATGATAGTGACATCATTCTAAGATAATGCTGATGTCATTCTGAGACGAAACAAAATGAGACAGTCAAACTAAGACGCAAAAAGTCGAACTAAGACGATGCAACCTCCTAACTTGTAATGCTTGTATCTTTCAACTACGATATCTAAAATTTACAAACATTATATTGTTGGAAAGCTGGTAAAAACATCTACAACTTCCAAGAAGATAATTTTGCCAAAATCTATCTATATAAATCCAAATTTTCTCCCGAAGTCAAAACACGAATTTCACCTTTAGCTCCTAATGCACTGGGCTCAGTTGTCACTTCATAAAAAATTTTGAGACTCTTAGAGATAGAATTAAAATTTGATGTTTTCATACAAAATGTAGCCATATATCTCTAGGTTAATCCAAATTAAGAATCATCTCGTTTGGACAACTAGAGAAAATGTTATGGCTGAAATACTGAAGCATATTCAGTGAACATTTTTCAGATCACTACCAATTTTTGTTTCCACGTTTTTCCTTATCTCAACTCGTACCTAGATCACTCTTTCCACTTTCTCTACTTCTCATTTTCAATAACATCATATTTAAAAACAATCATGCCTAGAAGTTGTCAATGAATGCATGTACACTTATTTTTGTGCAAAGATTCAATATTCATATGCATATATGCTAACATTATGTATGAGCAAGAAAAAATTCATTTCCTTAATCTCTCTTTGAGCTTACATGCATTGAAATTTTAGGTCCTAACCCTTAATATGGGGACGAGATGTTCCAAGATAGAAGAAACAAAACACAGAAGAAGAAAAACATAGAAAAAACGAAAGGCAGACGAAGCAAAACTAAAAAGAAGCAAAAGTCAAAAGAAGCAAAACTAAGAAGCAAAAGTCAGAAGAAGCAAACTAAAAAGAAGCAAAAAGGCAGAAGAAGCAAAACTAAAAAGAAGCAAAACACAGAAGGAAGAAAAACTCAGAAGAAGCGAAACTCAGAAGAAACAAAACACAGAAGGAGTTCATGAACAGTAATACAGAAAAAGTTCATGAACAATAACACAGAAAAAGATGACGTCATCACAAAGAAAACCCAAAAGGAGATGACGTCATCACAGTAGAAGCAAGAAGGTAGAAGATACAACTCCTCTCTTGCACATCTTCCCTTATAGGGACCATGCCTCTGAGCTCAAATGTCCAAAATTTCCATGCTAATTACCGTTGGAAAACTAAAAGAAATATCTACAACTTCTGAGACAACAACCTCTCTAATCTAGCCTAGATCGATCCAGAATTTCCCTCGAATTCAGAACACGAATTTATTTGGATTAAACTAGAAAAAGTTGTGGTTAAAAGACTGAAACATACTCTATAAACATTTTCAGATTAACCAGCCATTTTGGCTTCACAATCTTTCCTTAACACAAATCATACTAAGATCACCTTTTTTACTTCATTTATTCATACTTCTCATCTCCATTTCAAATCAAAATAATCTATAGGGAAATTTTAATCTATGATTCATCATGAATAGCAATAGCAGAACATACACATTTGTACATATTCTTCATCAACTTATTATACAAATTCAACTTCATTGTTGCTTCTAACTTTCACCTTAATTCTTCAAATTTCGAAATCTCTTACCTATTAAAAGCACCTAGGCAAAACATGAGTTTATCCACATTTCTCGTTCTCTACTTTAATCTTGTCTATCATTTCTAATTCAAGAATTTTCATCATTTGTCCTAATCGCAAAAAATTCTTATTCACCAGTTTTAATCTTCTAATAAAAATTCGGGGTCCAAGACCACATGATCCTATTAGAGGATTTATTGGGAATTAGTTTCTCGCGTCTAGTTGTGTAATCTTTGTTAAGTTTTCGTATATATATAAAAAAAGATGGTCATAAATCGTTGACTTCTTTGTTGGCCACCTATCGTAAACCATTAGCAAAGTGATGAAATGGTCTTTGTTTCCTAGTCACGAACCAATCAAAGTTGAAAGGAAAACCTCAACAACTAAAACCTCTCCTTCATTTTCAAATGTAACTTAAAAATAATAATTTATTAACTAAATAAAAACCACCTCTATGAGTATCGTTTCATTCCAGCCAAAAAATGATATTCAACCGGCCTAGGATAATGATCAGTACCAGGTGGTCCTGGTCGATACGTAGAATAATGGAATTTACTATGTGAATCTAAAATTTTATAAACCTATGGGTAAAATTGAAAAAAATAAAACCATGGCTACATCATCATCCCTCTAAATCTAGAATCTCTCATTTTCTCCACCAAGCAGGTCGCCCTTACTTTCTCCTCTCGGATTCTCCTTCATAGTTCATCTAACTGCTCTTCACCGTTTGCGAGAATTTCTTCAACCAGTTTCTCCTTCATCAGTTGCCCTCTACCTCCTCGATCTTAAGAAGAACATGTAGAGAGAGAAAAAATATCTTGCTCTCTGTTATTTCATAAAGAAGCTTAAAAAGTAAGCTTAAAAATATAGTCCGACTATATAATAAATGTAAAGTTACAATAAAAGTAAAGTTACTACCTAGTAAACTGTAAAAATAAAATAAACTAACTATCCCTTTGTATGTACACAAAATAAACACTGTAGTCGAAATATACTCTGTACATCCCCCCCTCAAGTTGGACTTTGATGAAAATCAAGCAAAGCCAACTTGGACAGTAAACGATGGAAAGCAGGAGATGAAAGAGGCTTAGTGAAAAGATCGGCGTTCGGCAAAGCAGAAATCACATGAACCGGAGAAATGAAACCTTGCTTGTATTGATTCCGCACCACATGAAAGTCAATATCGAGGTGTTTAGTGCGTTCATGAAAAACAGGATTACAAGTGATATGGATAGCAGATTTGCTATCACAATGAAAAGGAATGGGAAGAGAAATCGAAACCCGTAAATCAGCAAGTAAATAACTGATCCACTGCAGCTCACAGACAGTAGACGCCATGGCACGGTACTCCGCCTCTGCAGAATTGCGAGAAACCGTGGTCTGACTCTTCGTTTTTCAAGAAATCGGACAACCACCCAAGAAGATACAAAAACCCATCAAAGATTTTCTGGTCGTAACACAAGAAGCCCGATCCGCATCCGAATAAGCTTCCAAGGACAGATCCGAATGAGCAGGAAAATGAAGACCCAAAGAAGGATGACCTTTAAGATATTTCAGAACATGAATGGCATGGCGAAGATGAACCTCCCTCGGATGCTGTAAGAACTGACTAAGCTGCTGCACACTATAGGTAATATCCGGCCGCGAGAAACCCAAATACAACAACCGGCCAACCAAACGACGATACTCTTGAGGATTCTGCAATAGAGGACTATGAGCATCAAGTAAATCACCACCTTTTGGAAAAGGCACTGCCTTAGGCTTAGAACCAAGAAGACCTGCATCTGCCAATAGGTCTAAGACATATTTCCTCTGATTGAGAAAAATTCTAGATTCATCACGAATAATTTCTAAGCCTAAAAAATACTTAGCCACGCCTAAATCCTTAATGGTGAACTGCTCATTAAGTGCAGATTTGAGACGAATAATAGCTGAATCAGAATCAACACTAATAAGAAGATCATCCATATATACCAAAAGCATCAAGAAACAATTGTCTTGACAAAAGACAAACAAGCAATTATCATGTTCACTCTGCTGAAAACCAAAATTCAGAAGAAAACCTGTAAGAGCAGTATTCCACTGTCGTGAAGCCTGTTTAAGCCCGTATAAAGATCGTACAAGCTTACAAACTTGTCCTCGATGAGCTTTAGTGTAACCTTCAGGGGGAACCATGTAAACATCCTCATCTAAATATCCATGCAAAAACGCATTGTTGATATCTAATTGAGTTAAACTCCAACCCTTAGCTGCTGCAAGAGCTAGAAAAACCCGTACTGTCACTACCTTTGCTACAGGAGAGAAACTATCGTAGTAATCCACACCATGAACTTGATTAAATCCCTTGGCAACCAAGCGAGCTTTGTGCTTGTCAATAGTCCCGTCCGACTTATATTTCAACTTGAAAACCCATTTGCTGCCAATAGCTTTCTTACCTAAAGGCAACGTAGTGAGCTCCCATGTGTGGTTATTTTCTAGAGCTTGTAATTCTGACTCTATAGCCTGTACCCATCTCTCATCTTGACTGGCCTCTTGAAAACTTCTAGGTACTGTTGTTGCTGTCACATTGCATAGGAACTCTGCTACATCATCTGAGAGTTTAGTGTTTTTGTAAAAAGGAAAAGTGTTGGGCAGATGAGGAGAACTACAAGTCATTTCTCCATTTGTCAACAACAAACGTGTATGATTGACTTCATAATCAGATAGCCAGGATGGCATCCTCCTTTCTCTTCTACTTCTTTGGCCTTCATGAGTAGGATGCAATTGTTGTGTGCTATCTGAAGGCATATCTGCTACTGGCAGCAGTCCATGATTTTCATTAAGCGCAGATGGCATCTGATCTGCATGTACTATGGGCGCAATATGAGAATCTACAATGTCTTCAGTCAATGATTGCAGCAATGGAATGGAAGTGTCATTAGCCTCTTCTAATTGTTGTCCTGCACAAGGAAACAAATGTTCATGAAAAGTAACATCCCTAGAGATGTGTACCTTCCCTGATTCAATATCATAAACTTTATAGCCCTTCCTTCCTGCAACATAACCCAGAAAAACACATTTGTAGGCTCTAGATGCAAATTTATCCTTATGTGGGCTTGTATCCGTGGAATAACACAAACAACCAAACACCCTCAAGTGAGCAAGATCAGGTGATTTACCCAGTAGAATCTCATAAGGAGCTTTCCATTTCAGAGTTGCGGTAGGCAAAATATTGATTAAGAATGTAGCATGTAAAATAGCCTCTCCCCAAAACTTTGTGGACATGTGAGCTTGATGCAATAAGGCCCTTGCCACCTGAAGAATATGTCTATGCTTCCTTTCAACTCTACCATTCTGCTGTGGAGAATAGATACAAGACCTTTGATGATGAATCCCATGAGCAATAAAAACTTGTTGACAACGATAACCAACAAACTCTCCTCCATTATCTGTTCTAATGATCTTAATAGAACAATTATATTGTGTTTTCACCATGATAAAAAACTGGCTTAAGATGGAGCTTGCTTGATCCTTAGTCTGCATAAGAAAAGTCCAAGTAACTCTGCTGCAATCTTCAACTATCGTTAAGAAATAAAAGGCTCCAGTTATAGATGGTCTCTTATATGGACCCCAAACATCTACATGAATCAATTCAAAAAGATTTTCACTATGACTATCACTGATGGGAAATGGCAACCGACAATGTTTAGCCTTTGCACAAACATCACAAGCAGAATCAAAAGTAAGCAAGCTTTTATTGATGAAAGGAAGCTTCTTTACAATTTCAAGGGAAGGATGTCCCAATCGTTGATGCCATAAAGCAGTAGAGGCAACATCAGTAACTCTTCCATTGTATACAACATTCCCACAACAAATATCATTTCTATCTTGAACTCTACCTAAAAGAGCAAAAGTACTCAATACATCAGCATGAAACGATGTTTCAGTAAGATAGTAAAGATGCCCAACAGCATTCCCAATTGCTAACACCCTTTTAGAATTCTGGTCCTGTAAAACACAAAAGAATGGATAGAAAGTAAACAACCCATCTTCATGTTTCAAAAGTCTGCTCACAGATAACAAGTTATACTTGAAACTTGGTACATAGAAAACATGTTTCAAGATAACATCTTTGCTGAGTCTTATATCTCCCATCATGCTAACCTTTGTTATAGAACCATCTGGCAAACTAACAGTAGATCTCCCTTTTACTGGAACTAGTTTACGAAACAAGCAAGCATTCCCTGAAATGTGGATGCTTGCTCCAGTATCTACTATCCAACAAGAATTCATTATGCTTGTATTGCCTATCTTCTTGTCAAGAGCAGAAATGTTACCTGCAAATTCAGTTGCAAAGTTCACTTGTTCCAAGTTCACCTTCTCCATGTTGTGCAATTGTGGTTTGTCTTTCAACAACTTCGTTAGTTCCTGTTGAATCATTGCCCTCATATTCAGTCCTTCATTATCCTCTTCACTGTCATCTAAAGGAGTATCTGCCAAGTTTACTTGCCCATGTCCAGGCTTGCCTCCAGTTTTTTTCTGCTGTCGCTTAAGATCAACATACCAGTCCGGATAACCATGCAACTTAAAACAATTATCCTTAGTATGTCCATTCACTTTGCAAAAAGAACACTTTCTTTCATCTTTTCCTGTTTTCCATTCCTTTTTCTTACCATTGTTTTTCCCAGTATGAGCTGTCTTCATTGTTCCTGATCCAACCATAAGCACACTCCCTTCTGTTGTCTCACCAAAAGAATCAGAAACTTGTTTTTGCCTCTCAACATTCATCAACATTGAATATACTTTATCTATATGTGGATAAGGATCCACCATAAGAATCTGATTCTTAACATGACTATAAGACTCATTCAATCCCATTAAGAATTGTATGATCTTAGCATTTTTATTAAGTTTCATGATTTTGCCTGAAACCCCACAAGTGCAACAGCCACAAATACATTGAGGAATAGGTATAATACACTACAATTCATCCCACATTTTGCATAATGTTGTGAAATACATTGAAAGACTGGAGTTACCTTGCGAAACACTCCCAATCTCCCTCCTGATCTGGTATTCTTGCGGTCCTGTTGAATCACCAAATCGGTTTGCAAGCTTATCCCATAGGTCTTTGGCAGAAGACACATATAGGAATGCGTCGTGAAGATCCTTCGACAAAGAGTTCAAAATCCAAGATTCCACCATGACATTGGCACTCATAATCTCTTCATAATCTTCCGCATCTTCAGCTGGAATCTGAATCTTGCCAGTAATATAACCAAGTTTGTGTTTGGCCGCGAGAGCTTTCCTCATAGAAGTGCTCCATGTTCTGTAATTAAAACCATTCAAAGGTGTAGTTACAAGACTCACACCTGGATTATCGAAATCCTTCTTCAGATTCATCGTCACCGTCAAGCCGCAGGTCGTGAATAGATATCAAGAATCGAACAGCTCCTCCTCAATCAAGACCTTCGCACAAGATCAATGAAGAAAACAAAAACGGTTACCAAGAAGCTTTCTCGCTCTGATACCATAAGAAGAACATGTAGAGAGAGAAAAAATATCTTGCTCTCTGTTATTTCATAAAGAAGCTCAAAAAGTAAGCTTAAAAATATAGTCCGACTATATAATAAAAGTAAAGTTACAATAAAAGTAAAGTTACTACCTAGTAAACTGTAAAAATAAAATAAACTAACTATCCCTTTGTATGTACACGAAATAAACACTGTAGCCGAAATATACTCTGTACAGATCTCACACGCCCCGCCAGCAGCTTCAGTCTTGGCACCCATCAGCTTTATCGTGATGTCACTGCCTCCAGCTCCTCCTTAGCAAGGCTCCCTCTCTAGCCTCTCCGCAGGCGCTACAAGCCTTTAAATCTGCTTGAGAATCTCCTCTCCCAAGTCCCGACACTAAACACTAATAACTTAGTTGCTATTTTTCTAGTATTTTGTGTTTTTAGATTGTTTGCTGCTGCAATTTGCAATTGCACTGAGTTTTGGTTGTATGTATTGCATTGTCTTTTGGTTGTATGTATTATGAATGGTTTATGAAATATGAACAGGGCTTGTAATCGGATATATGAAATTGGTTGGGCATATTGTGAACGGTTTAGGAACATTTAGCTCCTGCTAGGGTTATATCGTAAAAGAAAATTAAGATAAATTTATGGAAAGAAATTAAGCTAAAAATAAGCAAAATTATAAAATACAGTGTGTTATTGAATTTATATGTGTCTATACACAATTAGACATTGTGAATTCAAGTGAAAATGAAATTTTCTTTATTTGATCTTTCAAATTATTTTTAAGATTAATTATCAAAAAAATCCAATCTTTCAGTTTTTTTATATATTATAGCCTGACGATAATTTTGACGTTATTTTTGCTAATATGACATTGCCACATGTCAAAGAACTCTTATTAAAATCTGATTATTGAAACAATGTCATTTCATAATAAAATTGAAACGTCATCGGAATTTAACGAGAAAATCATGCAAGACATATCCTAAGACTGCCACCTTTTCACTGGTTAGTCAAAAAGTAGGGATCTGGTGAGAGAACTTGAGAAGCTCTACATATAGAGACAATTGATTGGGCTTCAGTTTCAGGCTTAAAAATCGATTTGAAGCCATTCACACGTTCTAGACGCAGACCTTTACCCCTTTTTCTCTCACTTCTAGGACTTCAACCAAATCATATTTGCATTTTTCCAATTCTGAGAGTTGTATCTCCAAAGACCAGTCCCTATAAATGCCCAATCCTCACCTTTCCTGGACAAGATGTCATACTCATCTTTATTATTCGTAGATTCCGCTGTTAATAAATGCGAGAAGTATTTAGTAAATGTAAAGGATTCCAGTGAATCCTTCTGAATATAAAACATTTCACAATTACAAATGGTTATACCATCAGCGTATGTCCTTTGATGAACATAAAGCAAGCCACATCACATATAATATGCAACCTTTGGTGGAATCAGTTTTCATAATTTGAGCATAGTACTTGGATAATCCATCCTAGTTGTTGTAACATACAACTATCTAACTAACTTCAAAATTTTCAATCGATTTGTGAGCATTAAAGTCAAAGAACTTTGCTTTCGGAATTTCAATACCATTGTTCATGTCAGATCCCAAATAAGCCTCATTTAGATTAGCGGACTCAGTCTCATGTGTAGAACGTTTTGCTTCAAATTCTTCTTCAGATTTTTTTTTTCACCTCATCAGAAAAAGATGAACGTTTTGCTTCGAAAGATCTTTTTAGTACACATTCCCTTTCCCTGCCTGCTAATTTAAACGAAGGAATCATATAGTAGAACTAGAGAAGTTCAGCTAATGGAACTTGAAAACTCTCGTCACCAAGTCGACAGAAAACACCCACAGACCCTTTTAGCTTATGCAAGTATGCATAACACACCAACATGAAACGATGTCGATTTAGTGAGGATTCTTTGACATGTAGCAGTGCCACATCAACAAAGATAACGGTGAGACTAACGTTAAGTTAGAATTGAAAAAAATTAAAAGTTTAGGCATTTTATTGCTACTTTTAAAGTTCAGGTGATAATTGAAAAATAACATACAATTTACTAATTTTTATTTGTATATAAAATGTATTAATATATGATTAATTACCTAAACATAAGATTTAACATGTAATTAAATCATTTAATATATGCAACTAACATGATATATTTTGTTATTAGAAAATAATAGTACAAATAAAAAATAAATTTTGGAAAAGAATTTTTCTAACACGATAGCAAATTTACACATACACATTCATTATGCTAACTTATGGGTAGTTAAATACATAGTAGAAAATAATTTTTGTGAATTTTTCTTATTTCATATGTCTTTAAAATAGTTTTTAAGATATGTCTTGATTTATTAGAGTATATTCATTATTTAACATAATGTGAAATTGTAAATGTTTAAGTAAAAAATTTTACATTTTACTTAGTATAATAAAGTCATTTTTGCAATGTGTATTATCATAAAGAAAGACATAAGATAGAGTCTATTTGGACAAACTTATAACTGTTAATTTTTATAGTTACGTAATGATGTTATATATAAACACTTTATTTTTGAATATGAATTTATTAATTTAATTTCGACATATGTCTATTTACTTTTATAGATAAATGGAAGAAAGTTCAAGTACTCCTGATAATTTAACTGCTTCAGGAAGATTCAATGATCCAATTTGGGCTCATGCTAGATTAATTCCTAGAATGAAGAACCGTAACATTTATGTTCGATCGAAAACATAAGCATGCTATATTTGGATGAAATGGTAGATGTCAAAACTTTTCAGAAATCAAAATTGTAGCGGAAGCAATATAACCAAAACATCATGCCCCAAGTCATATATGATACTGTATAGGGAAAGTAATTTATATAATAACAAGATAGAAATTTTTTTACTGACTCTTTCTCTATAGCTTTAACTCCTCACTGTATTACCCTATCCTCGGCAATGTATCCACTCCAAAGTGATATGTCCTTTTCTCGTTATTGTATCCTTGACCAATCTAATCTACCATTTGTTCTCCTTGAACAACTACGTTAACAAGATCTTTTGGTAGGAAAGGAGAAGAAATACTTGAAGAGATTTTTCCTTAGAAGAATGAAGCCAAAGATGAGACAACCCTCATGCAATTTTCAACTAACACATATAAGATAGGAGAGAGAGATAAAAAATCAACAACTACTTTTCTTTTTTCCTCTCAATTTTGGTTAAGCCTCAAAGGAAGAAGTGAAGTGCAACCAATGTATTACCTCCTTTCTTAATCAATCATAAAGAAGCCAATAAATGAGACTCTTCTCATTTATTTTAAGATAGTTATATCAAAAGACCAATAACCTAAAAATCACATCTCGTTTTCGATTTTTGGTGATGAAAAAAGGAAGACGGTCCATCAAATGCACCTTATTCCTTTTTAATCCAATGAATGCTAATAGGTTACATGCTATCATTAAAAGACCACTATTAAACCATTTAATGATAAGATCATTACTCCATTTAATGATGATAAAACATGTTAAAAATCATCTTAAGTATAGCAAACCAATGTTAAATGTGCAGCTACACATTTTGCCGATTAAAACCAAAATCCACCTCTTTTTATCTGTAATAACTTTGTTTTAATTTAATTAATCAAATTAAACCAAAGTCTAGCCCATTTCTAAATGTTTATATGGGCTTCTAATTAACAATTAATTAAAGTAAGCCTAACATTCAATTATAGGCTTTAAAACTTCTATTGGTGTTTCTTACTTTGCTTGATAACCTTCCTAGAAGTGAAATGGGGAATCTAATTGGACTTATATAATTCAAGCTTCAATAAGCCTAGAAGTAATTTAATCTCATTAGAATTAATTACAACTTATTAACTAAATGTCATTCCACTAAAGACAATTAGTTGAACTCTTGAATTACTAAATATTATGAGAAAAAATGTTTCAAATAAGATTTTTAATTGCAAACTCTAATACGAATCATATTATATCCATCCGCACAATAAAGGGTAAAATTACTATTTTTCTGTTATGTTGGTTTTTCCTTCTAGATCTCTCGTTTTATTCTATATAGTTATTAACACACAAGATCTTGTCTTGGTGTCAAGCTAGTCCATCAAACTACTGACGCTAGTTTAATCACCAATTTCTGTAAAACATCTAGAAGTGATAATATCACTATAAACTCTTTATTTGAGTAAATGTTCTTTGATACATGTTTTAATTAATAACTCCAACATGCAGACACTAGGTTGATACTTTGTAAAAATCCATTCTGATCATATCAAAAATTATAATGAAACACATATGAGTTCACCAATCATCAAGATTGTGGCCCATAATAAACGAATGCTTAAGTTGTATGTTTTAAGATTAAATTAATGACCCACTTTATTCTTGAAAACATAATTGATTCCGGATTCATTTAATAGTGCCATTATCAACAGTCAACTACTATCATAATATGAAACTCATCATTCCCTTAAAGTAAACTCTTTTACTTACTTGGAGATAAATTGCAACACTATAGTTAAAACCATAATCAAGTGACCAACTTGATTATTCAACTGTAAATTAATTATTTTAGATTCTAATAATATATATATATTTCCCATACATCTTTATGTATATGTATATTACTTACAAAAGAATCTCAGTACCTTATGACTAGATATATAATGCTCATACAAATAAAACCAAACTCTTTTGTTTTATTAATAATAAATATTTCCGTTACAAAAATAACTAGAAAAAATTAAGTTATAAGTAAATACATTTGTTTTCTAAGGCACTATATTTACATAACTCCAACAATCTCCCAGTTGCCCTAAAGCAAGTTTGACATATTCCTCATTCTTATCCCTGCTATGTGACCCTCAAAATTCTTTTGAGACAACATCTTTGTAAATGAATCAGCAAGGATTCTCTCTGTGGGAATCTTTACCACATTCACCTCACCACGTTGTATTATCTCCCTTATGAGATGATACTTTCTCTCAATGTGTTTGTAGCTTTATGGTTCCGAAGTTCTTTAGAATTAGCCACTGCCCCATTATTCTCATAATAAAGTGTAATGGCCTTTTCTACCTTAGGAACCACCTCTAAATCATTTAGGAACTTGCGGAGCCAAACTGCTTCTTTTACTGCTTCACAAGCAGCAACATACTCAACCTCCATAGTCAAATCAACAACACAAGATTGCTTAATACTCCTTCAGACTATAGCTCCACCGCCTAAAACAAATATAGAACCAGAAGTTGATTTCCTTGAATCAACATCTGATTGGAAATCAGAATCTGTATATCTTGTGTGAGTAAGGTTACTTCTAGAGTAAACAAGTATTAAGTTCTTCATCCTATAAAGATACTTCAATATGTACTTCACTGCAGTCTAATGCTTCATTCCTATATTGGACTGAAATCTAATTACCAGTCCCACTGCATAATAGATATCTGGTCTAATGCAAAGCATAGCATACATTAAACTTCCAACTGCTGAAGCATATGGAATGTTATGCATGCGTTCGACCTCCTCTTAGGTCTTAAGTGCTTGCTCCGTTGAAAGTTTGGTTCTATGTCTAGTAGGTGTGAAACCCCTCTAGGAATCTTGCAAACTTAATGAGCATGTTCTCAATGTAGGTTATTTGAGACAAGGCTATCAGTTTGTTTTTACGATCCCTTATAAGTTTGATCCCTAGAACATAGCTAACCTCTCCTAAATCCTTCATTGAGAACTGTTCATTTAGTCATCCTTTAATCGTAGATAACATTCCTACATCATTCCCAATGAGCATAATGTTATCAACATATAGGATTAGGAAAGTAACCTTGCCTTCTTGTATCCTCTTATAGACGCAAGGCTCATCTTGGTTTTGTATGAACCCATAAATTTGGATAGGCTTATCAAACCTAATGTTCCAAGACCTAGATGCTTGCTTAAGCCCATAAATGGAACTCTGCAATTTGCATACCCTATGCTCATTTCTTGGCTCAATGAATCCTTCTAGTTGGGCCATATAAATGGTCTCCTCAAGATCACCATTAAGAAATGTGGTCTTGACATCCATTTGTCATATTTCATAATCAAAATAGGTTGAATTCTGATGGACTTAAGCATGACAACCGAAGAAAATGTCTCCTTATAGTCTAGCTACCAATCTAGCTTTAAAGGTCTCTACCTTTCCATCTAATCCCTTTTCCTTTTATAGATCCGTTTACACCCTATGGCTTTTACATCTAGTGGTAAATTTACAAGGATCCAGATTTCATTGGCGTACATGGAATCTATTTCTGATTCCATTACCTTGAGCCATTTTTTTGCATCAACATCATTAATAGCCCGTGTATAAGTAATGGGATTTGTTTCTTCTTGGTTTGAGATCTTGTTCTACTATATCCAAATCAACTCTTAATTTAGATGAAATAGCTAACTCTTTAAGTACTACTTCACTTCTTCCTTTGCGATTTCTCACAAACTCTTCCTTTAGGAAGGTTGCATTTGTCAATACAAATACCTTCTTTTCTTGAGGACTGTAAAAATAATACCCTTAACTACCCATAGGATATCCTACAAACAAGCATACTTCTGAACTTGGTTCCATCTTTGTAGATTAAGACTTTAGAATATGGGCTGGGCAGCCCTAAATCCTTAAGTGCCTCAATGAAGGCACTTGACTAGCCCACAACTCCCTAAGTGTTTTAGGCACTGATTTGGATGGAGCAACATTAAGAAGATAAGTTTTCATTTGTATGGCATATCCCCAGAACGATCCTAGAAGGCTAGCATAAGACATCATTGATCTTACCATTTCCAATAGATTCCAATTTCTCCTCTTAACTACACCATTCTGTTGAGGTGTTCGAGGAACTAAACAGTTGGAAACAATTTCATTGTCAATTAAATATTATTGGAACTCTCCAGATAAGTACTCACCACCTCGATCCAATCGAAGTTATTTTAATGGCTTGCCTAGCTACTTCTCAGCTTCAGCTTTGAATTCTTTGAACTTTTCAAAGAACTCACTCTTTCTATGCATTAAATATAAATAGCCATGTCTAGAGTAATCATCTATAAAGGATATGAAGTATTCAAACATCCTCTAGCTTGTATGTTCATGGGCCCACACACATTAGTATATACCAGGTCTAACGTGGATTCAGATCTATTTCCTTTGGAAGGAAATGAGGCCTTGGTCATTTTTTTTTTCAATACAAGGTTCATAGGTAGGTAATGGATCATTATCCAAGCCTATAAGGATCCCATCCTTTACTAACCTGTCAAGTCTTTTCTGATTGATATTAACAGATATTTTAAATTAATGCTAGAGATATTGAATTGTCTTGGTTTTATCAATTATGTGGTGTTTAGTGAGCCTGTAATAGGTTCTATAAAGAACGATCCCTATTTAATTATTGCATTAAAAATAAAATATTTATTCTCATATATTGAAACAATATTTTCAAAATATAAGGAATAACTAAATTTTATTAAACAAAAAACAAAAACCATATTCCTTACAATTATTAGGATGTAATATACATCCTCCAAATATAACCTATGACCATTAAAAAAGTCTAAAATAATGGCTCCCACTGATTATGCTGAAATGTAGGATCCATCTGCTATCTTGACTTGAAACTGGCCTTTAGGTAGTCTTTTCCTTTGTTGGAACCCCTGTAAAGAATTACAAACATGGT
>JANTNU010025098.1:6061-20161 GCA_024752395.1 Erythroxylum havanense
TTAGATCTGATTGAAGTTGTGAATACTGGGACCACGAGTTTCTTAGTTACTTAAACAAGAATGAGATTCTCTCATAAGGGAGTAATCTTAGAACTCCACAACTTAATAGAGTATACAAGAGGATAAATCATATTATATTACATAAGATATGTTTTATGATGAGTCATCTAGTCCTTCCCATTTCCTTCTAGGGATTTACCCTATAAATTATTGCTTACCTTCTAAATAGAGTTTCACTTAAATTGGTTGACAAGGCACCATATAAGATATGGATTGGTAGTATACCAAAATTATGATACTTAAATATTTGGGGATGTGATGCTTATGTGAAGTGCACAACATCTAATAAGATTCAAGCTAAATAAGATAAATGTAATTTTTTAGGGTATCCAAAAGAGAGTATCAAATATCAATTTTATCATCCTCTTGAGCAAAAGGCATTTATCTTAAGACATGCTACGTTCCTAAAAATAGAATTTATTCTTAATGAAAGTAGTAGGATTAAAGAAGAACTTAGAGAAGTTCAAAAATCACAAATTCATATCCATACGATACATGAACCTTGAGTTGATACATATGATGTACAACAGAGGGTTCAAAAGACACATAATCTACAACACACTAGTAGAATGCTTCATCCCCCCAATAAATTATATCTATATATTAAAAAGGAGAAAGACAATATATTGCTTATAGGCGATGAACCTATTACTTTTAAAAAAGTATTGTTTGACATGGATTCTTCAAAATGCCAATAAGCTATAAGATCTAAAATGGCATCAATGTACACTAACTAAGTATAGACTTCGTGGATGCTTTAGATGGCATTGTACTTATAGGATACCAGTGGTTTTTAAGTGAAAAACTAACATAGATGGTAATGTACATATGTATAAAACAAAGCTAGTGTTTAAAGGTTACAAACAAAAAGTAAAAGAGTTGATTTTAATGAAACCTTTTCACTTGTAGTTATACTTAGTCCACTAAGATCTTATTGGTTATAGTTATATATCATGATTATGAAGTTTAGCAGATCGATGTCAAAACAACATTTTTCAATGGAAATTTGCTTAAGGATGTGTGTATCATATAACTTGAGAATTTTGAATTTAGGAGATTTCCTAATCGAGTATGAAAGTTGCAAAAGTCTATTTATAGAATTAAAAAATTTTCACTAAATTGGAACATCTGTTTGAAGAGATAATCAAGAGTTTGGTTTTATAGAAAATATGGATTAACCATTTGTTTATAATAAGATTAGTGGGAGTACAATCATTTTTAAAGCTATATACGGGTGACATATTGCTAACTGGGAACAACATGCCAATGCTCTAATCTATAAAGATTTGGTTTTCTAAGAACTTTTCTATAAAGGATATGGGAGACATAACTTATATTATAGGAATAAAGATCTATAGAGATAGATCAAAGAGGTTGTTGGTTTATAACATTCCCAAATAGAGCATTATTTATATGTCTATAAATTTCCTCATTATGAGGGTTGTATAATTGACCCTTATAAATGAGATTACCAAAGTATCTCATGTGAAAATTAATGTGCTTTGATGCTACTTATGACATATTCTAATTAGGGTAACTCGGTCAGTAGTACCTGGATATAGTATGAATCATATGACGATAGTTAAGTCAATAAAGGATTCTTCACTCTAATTAGAGAGAATGTTCTACTACTCTTAATTAGTAATGATTTAAAGAATTCTCTAGTCAGAGTGAGTTAAAACTTGGGAAGTGTTTTAAAATATCAATTATAAATCAATTACTAGTTAGAAGGAATGAACATGATTTGATTTATAAAAGTAGACACTATATCTATAGTTTATATCTAATTGGAACACTAATTGTTGAAAGGATAAAATTATACATCATAACAATGTATAGATAAGTTGGTTCAAACCACTTTGAAATTCCTAATATTTGGGTGTTCATGACATATTGCTAAAATTTAGTATTGATTTATAATTATAAATTATTTAATTAGATAATTAAAGATAAATCAAAAGTGTTAATTTGTCAAATTATAATTATAATTATAATTATGACTCATAATTATAGTTTATAATCATTACCAATATATTAGGTAATTAGTCACATATAAAAGGTAGCTAAAAAGAGGAAAAATTATTTAAATTAAGTTGGACTTAATTGTGAAGTTTAAGAAATTTCAGTAATCAAATATAAGATATTTGTTTTTATTAAATTATCGTATAGTTTGACTTTAATTATAATTAGAGTATTTAATTTTAATAAAATAAAATCTGATAAGGGTGTCATCCAATTGGTCGACATAATGTAATCTGATAGAGATAGACGTGATCTTAGCACGGTCTTAGGTAGTTCGGTTTAAGTGGGATTTTGAGTGTAACTTGGATTCCAAGTTAGAGTGCCTATATACAGCTCATTTGAGCTTTACTCTCTTTATTCAATCAGAGAGAGCATTCTTTGTATTCTCTTGAGGGGAAGTAATATTAAGGTTGGTTATATCGAATCTCTCTTATTTCCTTATTGTCTTTATTTTCTTATTACTTTTGTACCATTGTTTCCTCGAGTATGTGAGGTAAACACTTCAAGGGTCATTAAAGGCTGAAGTCTTGCTTAAGCAAACCTAAGTGAGATTGTCATGCAAAGGGTGTTGGAAATTAACTTCGATGAAAGTTTGAGTCCCAAGGTGACCTTTATATTAACTGGTATTAGAGACAAATTTCGAGATGACAGTAGGTAACTTGACAAAACAAGTGACTAGGGTGGAGGCACTCATTGGGCCAATTCCTTAAGGGGAGGAAGAGGTCACCTCTCACAATACTCAATTCGAGATGTTGTAGACATGAATCCAACAATTGCCACAACAAATGGTAGATTTGTTGAAGGCATAAGAGGAGGCCCAGTTCGAGATCATTGTACTGAGGCATGTCGTTATAAAGTTAGATGTTGATCTGGTTGAAAGCTCCACACCCCAAATTTCATTTGTGAAGGTACGTGAACTCAAGGTGTTCGAAGACGTGCAGGACGCTAAGGTGTTGGAGAATTTATTATGGGATATGGAGTAGTACTTTGTAGTTGATAGGGTATCCGATATTGAGAAGGTTAATGCGATAGCCATGTACTTGGATGGAGATCTCAAGCTCTAGTGGAGGATGAGGGCCTCTATGTAGATCATTGTGAGTAGAACTCCTGTGGATACATGGGAGCTCATGAACAAGGAGTTAAAGGATCAATTTCTTTCGTTGAATACTTCATTACTTGCGAGTGATGCCTTGAAGAAACTAAAACAAGAAGTATCGATAAGAGACTATGTTAAGATTTTTAGTTCTCTATTACTTGATATTAAAAACGTGTCAAATAAGGATAAGCTCTTCAACTTTTTATCTGGGTTATAACCATAGGTACAAATGGAGTTACAGAGGCAAAATGTGAAGGATGTGGTTGGTGCAATGATGGTTGTTGATGTTTTAGCGGACTTTCGAGCAATGAAGGAAACTAAGGCAAGTTCCTCTAATTCTGCAAAGGGAAAAGGCCATTGCCAATAGGAAAATACCGAGAAGAAGAAAAAAAGGATTCCAATAAGGGAGACTTCAAGGAGAAAAGCAAGAAAAATGGTGACTCCGAGAGTGCGAAGACGTCCTCCAAAAAGGGCAAGATTGCTTATTATCTATGAAGTGGATCACAATATGCAAAATAATGTCTGAGGAAAGAGAAGTTAAATGACTTGATAGCCAAAGAAGAGGGAGAATTTTTAGCTGAGTAGCGCTAAATCTAATTATTTTTTTTAAATGCGGTTAGTAAAAAACCTAATCCCTATGATCATCTGATGTACGTGAGAATACAGGTTAATGGGATAGAGGTAACTATGATGGTAGATATGGGCGCATCACATTCCTTCGTGGCGGAAAAAATGGTGCGCAAGTTGGGGCTTAAAGTGTCCAAGACCCTGATAAAGTTAAGACCCTTACGGGTAAGGCACAAGTGGTGATGGGAGCTGCTTACAACATCACAATGAGCATAGGGAGTTGGCATGCAAAGATGAATTTCACAATTATACTACTTGAGGATTTTAAAACGATATTGGGGATCAACTTCTTTAAGGCAACAAAAATGATGTTGTACTCAAGTTTGGGAGGTATGATGGTTATACATGATGAAAAATCCTTCTTTATTAATTGTTGTAAATTCGTTGGTGGGACGAAGGAAAATACAATACAGGTAACACAAGTGTCAGTTATGATCATTAAAAAGGAGCCAAACTATGCTCGCGAAAGCCCGAAACAAAAGGCAAGTAAAGAGTAAATCATTGCTAAGATTGTGGAGGATTAAGGTGACAGGGAAAGCTCAGTGGATGGAGCTCTTCTTAATATGTCTTTGGTGGGCATGATGAGCCTTGAGAAGGTGAGTCGAAGTGGAAGCAAAGATAACCCTAATGGATTGGAAAAGTGGTATGTGGGTGAAGTGCCAATCGATATGAAGACTTACTATCATTTTCAAGAGCTGACAAAGTAGTCTTCGAAGAAACCACTCGTGGAGGAGTGCTAATAGACTAATTCGATGAGGGCATCGAATCCATCTACTGGAGGTGGTTTGTTAGACCCTTAAACTTTAGAGCACTTTTCAGTGACCTTCATGATGTGCCTTAGGAGGAAGGTTAACTGGATTATGCATATGAGGAAGGCATGTGAAAACACTAAGGCAAATATGGGCAGGTGGGATTAGACTTGGTACAACTTTTGGTAGAGTCTTGGACCTTGTGGAGATTGATTCGACCCAGGTTAAGGACTTGACGGACTATGGACTTGGCCTATGGTCGGATGAATGGACCATGAATAGTAGACTTATTGTAGGAAGCATTGGATCAGGCTAGTATGCTATATGAGCTTCAACAAGATCACACTCTATCATTAGCGGATAAAGATCGTAGTGAGATCTTGGATGATGTAGCAACAACTAGGAGTTAGAGTTACAGTGGGACTCAACATTTGAAGATAGTGGAGATCTTCAAAGATAAGGATTCTAGTCTACTATTTAAATATAAACTCTATCTTTCTGTTATCTTGTAGATTATATCTTATCAGTTAGAGTCCTATTTGGATGTAGGTGTCATACAATTGGTCCATATGATGTAATTTGATAGAGATAGACATGATCTTAGCACGATCTTAGGCAGTTTAGTTTAAGTGGGATTTTGGATGTAACTTGGCTTCCAAGTTAGAGTTCCTATATATAGCTCATTTGAGCTTTGCTCTCCTCATTCAGTCAGAGAGAGAGCATTCCTTGTATTATTTTGAGGGAAAGTTGCCCTTATTTTCTTATTACTTCTGTAGCATTGTTTCTTCGAGTGTGTGAGGTAAACACTTCGAGTGTCATTGAAGGTTAAAACCTTGCTTAAGCGAACCTAAGTGAGACTGCCGCGTAAATTGCGTTGATGATCAACTTCGGTGAAAGTTCGAGTCCCAAGATGACCTTTGTATCACCTTACATGGTGTAGATTTGTTAGTAGATATACTTTGTTTTTCATGAATGTTATATCTAGTTAAGATTTTGGTCTAGTTTGGTTGATATTTTTCTAATTATTATCATAGTCTAAAGAAAAAAGAAATTATTAAAGTACCATCTCTTCCACAAAAAGGAAAGAAGGTGAAGAAGGAAAAAAGGGAGGTAATGAGCAAGCATTTTTAATAAAATTGATATAATGTTGTTGTAAAATTATTTTAATTTGGAACTTAAAAATTTAGGTTAAGAATGAAGTTATCACATGTGATACAAGTAAGCAAAGTGGGGATGTTAAGAACAATGTATGAAACTTAGACCTAATTAAAATAAAATATAAGTGATTAATTGTTATTGTTATTTGATTATGATTACTCTTAATGAATATATATAGAGTTCTCAAATATGTTGTTATTTGAATAAGGCATTTAAATTAATATAGAGCTGGAGCAATTGAAATGGTTCATTGATATAGGATTCAATGAACTTTATGAGATGGAGAGGTTTAAGTTAAAAGGTGATGTTTGCTACTAGTTATAATGTCAACTTGATCCAAACGAGATAATATTATACATAAGTGACGATTAAGTGGAGGATATTATTGACAATAATGTTTCATGGATTTAGGGGTTTCAAATGGTAGCAAGCAAGTGAACATAAAATTTAATAAGGCTAAGGTGATTTGGTTTTAACAAAAGTAAAATATCAACGACCGCCAAATCATGATCAAATGCATACTTAATAAAGTAAAGGGTTTACAGGCGGGTGAAGTTTTTGGTGAATCTCCCTTCTATACATATTAGGAATTTTTTATGTACTAAGGTCAGTTATGCTATCAATACACAATTGCTAGATATCATAGTCAATGTTGATGACTACAAGTAGCTTGATTAGAGATATTCCATATTGAACCATCTTTACAAGCATACTTGCAATTTTCACCAAGCAATAAAGGCCAAAAGTGATCTGCCTTATATGGATGGATGTATAACTATAGTAATGGTGATTATGCATCTTGAAAAAATAAATCTTGTCAATTAATGTATAGACTTGTGCATAATGTGTAATTATTTATAATTAAATTATAATATGTTTATAAATATTTTTCTTGAGTAATTATGTCTTAATTGACCTTCCAATTCAGAGAAGATAGTAAGGAATATAGTTTAGGATGACGTTAATATCAACGAGGCCTTAGATGGTAACAAAGTCTATGAACAAGAGCTAAAGGTAATGTTTTTATTAGAAAATGTATAGTAACATTGTAATGAGCCAATTTTAAATAAGTTAATTGATTGATATATTATATTGTCTTAGACAAGAAGGGTTGATTATAATAAGGATCATACAAAGAAGTGTCGTATTGGTTGGGAATTGGTAAGGATAGTATGAAAGGCCTTATGTGAGGTGAGAAATGCAAAGGTAATGTATAAGTTACCCATAGAGTTAGTATATTTGTTAAATATTTGGTTTTTATCTTAATGTTTTTTGGCAATTTAGTATAATGTCAAGAAAGAGAAGAACTCCTATTGGACCCCGATCTTTTAGTAAAATTTAGAAATATTAAATGTATGAAATGAGTATTTTTGTATATGTATTGTGTTATAGATGTTATTGTGCTTTAAGAAAATTGATGAGAAAAGAATTGATTGGTTTTGATGACTTTGAGATTTGAGTAGATTTGTATGGTTTATGAAAGTTAAAGTGAATGAGTTGAATGAAATGGAAGTTAAAAATCAAGAAATAAAGAGTGAAAGTGTGAGAATTTGGAGAATTATGAAAGTTTGTCTTTGTGAGATGAATAGTAACAGAAAATTGACTTTTTGGTATGAAATCTTTGTGAATTTTTCTAGATTGATTTAGGAAGAATTTGATAAAATGATTTTCATGAAACTAGTAGCTTCTATTGAGAGCTTTCTATCGCCATAAATTATGATATTTTTCGATATCGGGATTGAAAGTTATGATAATTCGAAATTAAGTGTATTTTGCTTTGCCTTTGAAAAATGCTCATAAGTGTAAGATTTTGTATGCAGTGTTTTGAGAAAAATTATGGACTGATATGTTTTGAATTGGAGTAAGTGGTCTTCATAAAAGTTATAGAGAATTTTCATAGATTTTAAATGATGTATAATATGTTATTTTTGGATGTGGGAATTGGAAGATATGAAATTTTAAAGTTTGGATGTGATATAGGATGACACATTTCTGGGCCGAAGATTTTATTGAACACTTGACCTAGTTAGAGGTTTCAATTGCTTTTAATTTCTTCATGAAAGTTTTAGATTATGTTTTGATCTTTCCAATGATGTAAAGTATGCAAATTTTGGACCATGGAATATGAAGTTATGATTTTTAGAAGTTTCTATTACTGTTTGGCATGATCATTAGTGGACATAAATTTTGAGTGGCTTTTTGACTCCCTTAGGGGCCAAATTGATTTTTCTTTCCTTCATGAAAGTTGTAGTTTGCATTTTGATCTTTGTATTGATATAAAATATGACATTTTTAAACCATGGACTTAAAAGATAGAAATTTTAGAAATTGTGATACTATTTAGGGAGACTTAAATTGGTCAGAAACTTTGAGTGGGATTTTGGCCCCCTTAGAGATAGAATTAGTTTTTGAATTCTCATGAGAAAATTGTAGAGCTTTCTTTTATCTTTCCATTGATACCAAATTTGAAAAATTTGGAGTTCTGAGTCATAAGTTATGAATTTTAGAAGTTGGAAGGCCGCCCTGGCTAGCGGCCGCGCTTGGTCGTCCTGGCGAGCGACCTGCTCGGTCGCTCCCACTTGGTCCTACTATTTGGTCGCTCCCTCTTGGTCACTCCCACTCAGTCACTACCGCTCGGTCGCTACCGCTAGCGAGTGCGAGCTCCAATTTGGAATTTTTCCTGACCGACCTCTATCCATTCTTTTGGCCATAACTTTTTCTTCTGACCTCTGATCGACTTGATTTTTAAAGCGTTAGATTCTTAAGAAATCCCTTTATCTGTAAATGGAAAATTGTGGATTTTTGAGATTAAATTGATGATTATTTATTTAATCAAAGTGAGTTGGAAAAGTTTTTGAACATGGTTCAGTATTTTGGTGAATTCTTGGTCTGTGGAGATCGAATTGAATTGATTCTTATTGTAAAATAAAATAGAGACATGGGGATACATGTCATGTGAAGGAATTAAATTTCAATTTAGCCTCTAAGACTTTCGATTTCTGAATCGAATTTGGAATTAGTGTTCAGTCTTGGATTAGTAAGAGCTGAAAGTGTTTAGGCCATAACTTTTGCTCTAGTCATCCAAATGAGGTGATTTTTTATTTGGATTAAACTAGAGAAATAGGGATACAAATATTCTGAATAAATTGAGTTTCAATTTAGTCTCTAAGAATGTCAATTTTTGGATGGAAATTGAATTATAGTGTTTAAAATGCATTTTAGGGGAAAACTTGGAAGAACATTTAAGGTTATAAGTTATAAGGCATATATGTAAGGGCATATATGTAATGGAATGTGGCTGTCATATAAGAAGAGTGAAGCACGAAATTTTGTTAAGTTGGAAAGAAAAGAAAGAAGAAAGAAGAGAGGAGAAGAGTGGCTTCGGTGGAGAAGAGAAATGAGAAAGAAGAAAGATACTAGGGTTTCAATTTTCTTGGGTTTCAAGCGAGATTTTAAGTTGCTCCAAGAGGAAAAAAGATGGAGGAAGATGAGAGCTCCATTATGAGCCAAGAAAATCCAAAATTAATGAAGGTTTAAGGTAAGAGGAAGATTTTGATTTGTTAAATTATAAAAAAGTTTTAGTTTAGATAACTTGAAAATGTTATGGGTTTGAGCTTTCTAAAGTTAATTTTGGTGATTGCATGGTGTGAATTATTCAATTTTTGGTGATTATTAATTAGGCATTTTTTGTTTTGGATTAGGGAATTTAAGTGAGGCAATGGAGAAATTGATGCTTTGGACAAGTTTCAAGCATGAAAATGAGGTGGGTACCGTGTTTATATTTTGAATTATAAGGTAATTACGTATTTTTGAAAAATCAAGAAAGAAAATGTTTCTAAATTATCATTTTCGAATAATTGGATAAATTGATACAATTGTTTCGGATGATTTAATAAAATGATGCAATTGTTTCATGCATTGTGTTTGAATGATTTGATGATGTTACAAAAGTTTTTTTATGTGATTTTGATCATCATGTGAATTTTGAAATTGTGGAAATTTGTTTGATAATTGAATGATTGTCATCTGATTTTTGAATGTGTGAAATTGTAAATGTCAATGTGTCTGATATGACATGATATGAAAATTAAGTTTTCGAAATATGCCTTCAGGCAATCCGATTTTCAAGTATGAAATGTGTTATGTGGGTTTGGTTAGGTCCTATAAGTTGAGTCAAATGCACTTGTTTTTTTATAGGCTTCGCCCGTTTGCCCGCTAGTGGCATTGGAGCTCCGTTACGGACTCCCATAAGTTCACGGCTACACTGGACCGCTATACGAAAAAGTGTAGTACGTTCTGTTCATGGCTGCACAGGACCGCTATGCAGAAATGTGCAGTACGTTCTATTTTGGACCGACCCAAACCATTCTGATGTGTTTATGTGTTTTTGTTTTAATTCTAAGTGTGATGCATTCATGATTTTGAAATTGAGAAATTGTGAAAAGTAAGCTTTGATGGGTTTTCTACTGTGAAATGTTTATTAATGGAAAACATTTTGAAAAACATTTTTTGCTTATTTTTTTGATTTATAAACATGTTATTCACGAGCTGTAAAGCTCACCCCCCTTTCATCCCCATCTCTAGGTATTGAGCAGGAGATTGGATGAAAGAAAGTCAAGGCTTTTGATCAATTTTTGCATATATTGTAGTTTGTGTAATTTGGACTTTGATATTGGTATTGTATATGGCTTGGAATGCCATTAATGTTTTATAAGTATTTATTTCATGATGTAAATGAATTATGGATTTGCATATGGAATTGTGATAATAATTTGTGTGGAAATGGTATGTAAATGGTATATGGATGAGATGAGGTGTGAATTTATATATAGGCTTGAATTATGGATTTGTATATGATGATGATTGAATGTGTTTGTTTGTGATGAGATTCCAGACAGGAGGTACGATGAACTGTGATGTTTGAGTTGAAATATTGAAGTGCCTTTTGTGTATGAATTGTGGATGGAGATGTGTGTTAAGTTTTTATTGGCAAAAGAAAGGAATAATAAGATTTTTGGGTAAATTGATGGTTATGATTTGGATTTGAAGAATCAAGTAAAATGAGATTATGATTGAGGATGAATTTCCAAAGGGGAAATTAAATTGCTTTGTATGAGTTTTATAAAGAATGAAAAGAAAAAAAATTTATACTAGTTTTGGATTGGCTTAGATTAAATGTCTTATAGTTTCCAACGCGACGCTTTTCTAAAGTATGAGTTCACGGATGTCGGAAATTTGAAATTTCAGTTGATTGAACCGTCTGTTTGTTTCGATTTCGAGCCATTCGATTCATATTCAATTCGCTTTCGATTTTTACACCTATTCGATTTCATTTTGTTTCTTACAGTTTCCGATCCGAATTGTGTTTCGCTTTTGTTTAGGCCCAATTTCTCTTTGTTATTCCTTTCTTTTGTTTCATTTTCCGTTTCCGTTTTATGTCCACTCATTTGTTTTCGCTGTGTTTTTCGATTCGTGTTTTCGTCCTTTCTTTTGTTTCGCCATCCGTTCTTTCGTTTTCTGTTTTTTCAGTTGGGGTCGCGACGCTTTTCTAAAGTATGATTCACGGATGTCGAAAATTTGAACTTTCAGTTGATTTAACCGTCTGTTTGTTTCGATTCCGAGCCATTCGATTTGTATTCTATTTGCTTTTGATTCTTATGCCTATTCCATTTCATTTTGTTTCTCGCGCTTGCCGATCCGAATTGTGTTTCACTTTTGTTTTGGCCCAATTTCGCTTTATTATTCCGTCATTTTGTTTCGCTTTTCACTTCCGTTTTTTGTTTTTCCGGTTGGGGTCCGATTTCGAAATCAGGTCCCAACAAGTCCTGAGGCATAAGATGGTGTTGATGATGGACATTAATTATGAACAGCCAGTGCCAAAGTTTGAAGAGATGCTAGTGATTGATAAAAGAAAATGAAGATTTCCTGATGCATGAAGAGATGTTGGTTAAAGAGAAAGATAAGGATAAGGATGTCCAAAAGGGTACAAATGCATTAATGCTAGTTAGATTTAATGAAACATTGATCTTGAAATATAAGGAGACACAAATAAAGGACCAAAAAAACGGATGAACTCTTAAGATATCAAAAGATGATGAAAAAGTTCAAGAAAATGGTATATAAAAAAAAACCCTTGTTATTTATTGAAATTGGATTTTTTTTGGTTGAAATAAAGGAAACCAAAGATCTAAAAGTGAGGTTGGTGTTCTAACATGGAAAGAGTTGGTTTCTTATAAGAAGTCAACATCTTATAAGAACATTCCAACTTTTGAATTAGTGTAGATTAAGCTCCTTTGTAGAAAAGCTAAACAAAATGAAGATAAACATGGATATTAGATGATGTAATAAAGAAATGGTTTTAGGTGGTGATTTTCAAAAAACGTAAAAACTTAACTCATTTCTTTCTTTAATGTTCTATGTAATATATGTTTCCAAAAACTTAAGAATATTCATTGAGCATAACTAAAGTAATGACATGTTCAGTCATTCATAAACAAAATTGAATGTAAACTGACACTAGTTTCAATAATTTATGAGATAAAAAAGCTTCATTATTTTTCATTTTTCATTATATTCAATTCTTCTCATTTATTAGAGAACAAAATTTAAAATCATAGTCCAAAATGATCAATGAAATGAAATATAACATTTTACCTTTCCTAAAATCATTAAAGAAAAATAATTTTGATCATAATCAAAATGCACTATATTAATGGTTTTGATATTAGTGTCGAATTTAAAATGAAAATTGTTGGCCCCCATTTTTTTCTCTAGTTAGGCATGATTTAAATGAATTTTGAGGTTTTGATGGATTTAAATGTTTTGATTTATTATTATATTAATGTTAGTACGATTATATGACATGGGTTAATTGAATTAAAGTGTTAAGGTAGTAAGATTGCATGAAGGGCATTTTTGGAAGACTACTTAAGTTTAAAAGAACCTAAGCTTATAAGGAAGGGTAAAATAGACTTTTTAGGCTCATTAAGGGTAACTAGGAGAAGATAAAAGGTGGGCTTGATGTGAAGAAGCCAAAAAACGAAAATTTGAAAGAAAGAAAAGAAGTTTCGATTTTGAGAGGAAAGAAAGAAGAAAAAGATAGTTTTCATCTTTGCTCGGCTTTCAAGAGGGAATTTAAAGTTGCTCAAGAAGGGGAAAAGGTAGAGGAAGAGAAGAGCTTTCATTAGAGTAAAGAAACTCTTCATTTGGTGAAGATTTAAGGAAATCAAGAGAGGCAAGAGAAGTAAGGGGAGAGACATTTTTTAGAAAAGTTTTAAGCAAGGAAATCAAGGTGGGTATAGGCTTATAATAGAATAAATAAGCCAATAAATGTTTTCTTTGAATTAAGGAAGTTTAATGATTTTAATTTCATCATAAATGTTGCATTTATTTTCTTCTTGAATGAATTGAGAATTTGCTATATGTTTGATATATGAATTGTGTTAATGAATTGTGAAAGACTTGGAAAATGATAATTTTGAAAAGATAGATGTTTACGAAATCATGTTTTCGGAAGTAGTTTTTGAAATATCTAATGTTCATGAAAAACAAGTTTTCAAGAACGTGTCATTTGGGCAAACGGTTTTCAATTCATGAATTACATGTTATGTGGGTTTGGTGCAATCCATTCAAGAATGTCATGTGCACGTTGGCCAAGTTAAAAGCTTCTCTCACTTACCCATTAGTGATACAAAGTTCCTATATGGACTCCCTCAAATTTATGCCTATGCAAAACCACTATGTGGGGTTGCGATAGTGCCTTAAGTTTATGACCACACAGGACCATTATGTTGAAGTTTGTAGTTCGTCATGTTTATGGATTTATGCAAAACATTATGATGTGCTTATGTGATTATGGTATGTGAATAAGTCTGATGCATTTATATTTTGTGCTTTGTGAAGTTGACTACATGATGAGAATTTAAGAAACATGTGCTTTATGGATTCAATCAGAATTTTCTATGATAAGTGAATGTTTTCAAAGGTTTTTGCTTATCTTTCTGTTATAAACTATTACTCACGAGCTTTAAAGCTCACCTCCTTTTCTTCCTAAATTTAAGTGAAGACAATGAGATTGAGTAACCAAGAGTTGAGACGCCATTTTATTTTTGCAATGTTTCTGTGTATTAAGTTAGATTTTGTAAAAGCAAGACTTTAGATGCATTTCGAGAACTATTGGGTTTGGTGTCTTTTGTAATTTGTATTTTGATACCAATTATGTAATGTGGCTTAGAATGTCATTAAAGCTTTGTAAACTCCTATTTTGTTATTAATGAATTATGAATTATGTATGGATAATGTTGAGTTGGAATTAGGTATATTTTGAAGAAGTTATCAACTTGAGATTATGACTTTTGAACATGAATAGTGGATATATATATACATATA
>JANTNU010026235.1:0-20077 GCA_024752395.1 Erythroxylum havanense
TGGAATGCAAACTGCCTGTCCCTGTGTCCCTGATAAGTCTTTGTTGACTTACCTTGTAGGCCAGGGGCGGGTTCTTTAGGAGCGCTCCCTTTTTATTTTATAGAATAGAAGTCCTATTCCGCTATACACAAGCGAGAACTCTTTTCGAGGTACTCCAAAATGCGGGAAGAGGTAACCCTTCATAGATCTTTAGCCTTTACACTTATGATAGTCAGGATCTTATACTCTTATACAACATAAACACTTCACCAAATACATGGTCAAGTAAGTTCAAATCAAAGGGAGGTCTTTGAAAAGGTCAGTAGAGATTCCTTCGCCCAGCTTATGCTGTGCTTGTTTTCTATTTCTTGAAGACGAAGAATAAAGGATTTTTGCGCTCTGGATAGGTACTTTCTTGTGAAGTGAAGGACTCTCCGTCGCAGTCGATCGAAACGATTACTACGCCCAGGACAAAAGTGGAGTTCGGTTTGCATCTCCGAATGAGAGCAACTGTCGCTGTCATCTCCCGGAAGAGAAACTGATGCTCATCATGCCAAATGGAACTCCTAGATGGAGCACTTTTTACCAGTAAGTAAGGAAAGGAACTCCCATATCAAAGGCTAGCTGCTAGCTTACATGCCAGATGGGTCCTGCCTTTCTCCCCTTTGGTTGGTGTCTTTATGGTTGAATGTTTTCCGCCTGCTGGGCAATTGGGGCGGGATCTTGCAAACCAATCTTTTCAAAGAATAGAGAAAGGTCCCGGTTAGTCAACCCCCGATCAAGCATCTGGTTCATGGTCCGTAGTTCCTGTCTTTCCCCATCATTCTAATATCCACCTATCACCAGGCACCTATTTCACAACAAATCTTTTAGGCATATCAAGACCATCGTCGATATCATCAATAAGATAACCCTTGGGCTTGTCATCCAGGAACTTGTTCGGAAATACCATAATGAAAGGAAGTCTGGAACAGCTCCGCCCCTCCCAAGCTAGCTTTATAGGGAAGGCACATAAAGGATGAACAACCCGCTAAACCTTGTGAAAAGGAACTACAGCCTATGCCCACCGCCCTTCATGCCTGTTGGCTTAGGTGCGCTACTTAAATGAATAATGAATGATTCGAAAGTCATTCATTCAGAGTGCGCAGCTTAGGGCTCAGCTCGAAATGCGTCTGCGGCTTTCGTTCACGAGTCAGCCTAGTGTTCAACGCCTGCTTCACCCTTTTTTCTTCTCCTACTTATCTTATATCTATCTATATTCATCTATGTGTACTTTCTTATCATTGTCTAAATAGATCATCTTTCTTAAAGTTATAATTGGCTTCTGCCCAGGTTGAATATCTTTTATTTCTCCTACCAGCCCAATATCTTTCAATAGTTGATATCCAGCTTTCTCATCGAAGTTGACTTTCTCATTCTCATTCTACGATGGAAGGACGGGATGATCCGAGGATAACCTACCGAGGTAGGAATGAGTCGGGGCTCGCTTGGTATGTAACTCCTCCGATAATTTGGTAGGACAGCGGTGACCGCGAATGGCTATAGTTCGCCACTCGCAGTATAAAAAGAAGTAAGGAGCTTTCCTAAGCTAAAGCGCTTTCTAGTTTGAAAGATGGAAATGCCTAAATAAAACAAAGAAAAACCTCGGATCGGTAGGCTGCTCGGTACGGATCGTGTGGCGGAACTGTTAAAGCATTGGTTTTTGGTATCTGCATTCAAAGATTCCCTTTCTGGAGAGAGGTCTTTCAACCACAAGGCATAAGACGATACAATAGGAACTAACACCCGACAGTGAGAGAGCAGCTCTTAAATAAAGTATATTTCTACTGCTGCAGCTGAGAATTCTAAAATAAAGACTTTCCCCTATTCTTCAAAGAAAGTCTTTGCCTAGCTAGTAACAGGAGAAGCGAAAGGGCTATCGTCGAAAGCTTCTCGTTTACACCCGTTCTTCTAGCTTCAATCGAGAAAGGAACCTTCTTTCAAAACTTGAATCCATCAGAGCGGAGGCATGGAAAATAGCCTTGGGGTGAAACAGACGGCGGCAGCCGCAGCCCTGTGAGATCCTATCGGGCGTTAAGGACCTATTCCCAACCAGTCAATCAAGGACAGACGGACAGGCTATTTGATCAGTCTTTCCCCGTGTAAACATGTAAAGTAAAGAAAGAACGCCTGAATCCATTTTATAGAAGGCCATCTTGCTCGTTCGCGGAGAAATAGGCACGCATCCCTAAGACTCACTCGGTGAAGCCTGTGTTAGGACAAACTAAAGCAGCCTGTAAGACTCATTATTACATTATGAAAAAGTCTATCACTGGAGTGAAGTCGTAACGTAACAAGCAAGAAAACTTTTCCCTTCTCCCGGTAGGGTCACTTCTTAGCGAAAGTTTTTTGGTGCGGGGAACGAAGGCTATAAAAAAGAAAAAAGAAGTTCTGCCAGCTCCTGCCTTTTGGTCTTTCTACTTCTTTTTGGATTAGTGGGTTAATAGGCATCTTTTCCCTTACCAACGGTCTCAGTCCATGGTCTTGGGTCAATGAACTAGTCTCGTCCCCCTAACCTAAGGGTTATGACCAGCCGAAAACAGATCCTATAGATACCTTATAACCGTCCTTCCTATTCCCCTAGTCTGCTTACTTCATGGCTAATGGGCCTACAGACGCTTTATGCCCCCGAATAGACTTGCTTTCACGTCTTTCAGCTCCCCTTTCCTTAGATCAGGTTAGTGCTTATGCTGCTTCATGCAACTATATTCAATCAATTAAGTAGAGAGGAAAAAAAGCAATTGAATCAGTCGTCATCCTTCCTTTCGTCCCTTAGTTCGATAGCTTCGTTGTATGGAATGACCGGACTGACTTCAAGGAAGAAAGTGGTGACCTACAAAGGCAAAGAGTTGGGTTCTATACCGCACCAAGCCAGCCTTAATTGGGCTTTGCCTTTCACCAGAGCAACTTGGGAAACTTCCACGAGCTTCGTTTCCTGGTAGGGTTACTTCTGTCTTTATGTTCACATCCTTTTCTGATTCTTTCATTGCGACTCCATCGAAGTCAAAACTATCCAGTGAGACCAGATCAGCCAGAAGCCTTGGTGTGCTAACAAAGGGGTAGAAAAGATGTACCTCTTTTTCCTGCTCAACTAAAGCATAAGAGCCTTGGAAGAATACATAGATTCCTTGGATGACTATGTCCAGAAAGAATGGGCATTAGTCAGTCACCCTCCAAGAAGACTTCCCCGAGGAGGTTAGGAGGGTCCTTTAGAACAGAACCTAAACATTATATGAAAAACGAGTTTTGCCCACCTTAAGACAGATTGAAGCATCACTTCTGCGAAAGCACTATCAGCTCAAGGTCTTGGAGTCAAAAGTGGACACTCTAACGGGTTCAACTCAACCAAAGCATAGAGAAGAGAGCGCGGCAGCACGCTGCAGATAGAATTTCTTCTTTTGCCTCAACTAGAATACCTTTGACACTGGAAGACGATTCCTTTCCGGCCTCCAAAACTCCACTCAAAACTTCCAACCTTGAACCGGTGGAAGCTTTATGATGAGAGTGAACTATGCTAGCCCATGAGCGAAGCGAGCAGAGAAAAGAGAGTACCAGCTCTTAGTCCTCTTTGAGTTGAGGGACCGGAATCTCTTGCTGCGCACCTTTAAGTAAGGTCATTGCCTGAGCCAACTTCAGCATCAGAGAAAGTGCAAACAAGCTAGATTGAAGCTAATAGAATTGCGAGATTGAAAGCCTTTCCGTACCTTATTGCTAGTCTAAAGGTGGTTTATCAGCTATTTAATCGGCCTCTGGAATAAAGTGCAGCCTGCTTCGCACCCTGGTTTTTTCAACCAGATCCTGTGGATCACCTGGCTTAGAAGTAGATGCTTAACACAGGCAAGTTGAACGCGGTTCTCGAGGAGCTGGCTTACAGATAAGGAAAAAAGAAGCTCCTAGCTAGAAGAGCTCTGTCTCGTACGAAAGAAGAGAAAGTAGAATCAGCGCATTCGTCCATCAAGCCATCGAATCCCATTTTCCAGTTTTTCTAAACTGCGTTTGGTTCGTTCATCTGCTTGCTTTTAATTTGATGCTAAGGAACGGAACCTGACCTAGTCCGTAGTAAATAGAGGTAGAGCAAAGGCAAGGTAGCTGATAAAGGTGAGTACGTGCGAAAAGCCAGAGGCGCGAGCCCTTAAAGGAGCTTTGAGCGAAGGTGTGACGCTGAGGGTTGCTTACTTATTATTACATTACGTCGCGTCAAGTCAAAGGTTTTTGTTACGTACGTAATGAAAGGGCACGTCAGGCACTGCTTTCAGCCAACGAGCTTAACTACTAGATGCTATTTTGACATCATACACAGTAAAGAAAGGACTCATGAATGACCTTACCCCTAGCCCTAGTACTCTGATTCAACCGCTTATGTTCCTCGCCAATGTTCCAAGGTGATCAGGTGAAGCTTGATCACATATACTCATTTTAAGTATAAGATCTTTGACAACTTCTCGAACGCTAGTGAAGCGAAAATCTTCGAAATGTGCCAAAAAGAGGTGGGAAAATAGCTCTGCGGTAAGGGTCTGAAAGAGTGATTCTAGGCTTGGTATGATAGGGTTCAGTTCCCTTTCAGCAAGGGCGGTGGGTAGGTTTTTATCCTTGGTCTCATTCATCCTTTCGCAAGCTCATCAAGTGGGCTTGGAAGCCTCAGTTGTGTCGATTGATGTACTCTGAAAGCTCAGCTATCTATCTGAATAATTGACTTCCAGAGGGCTTCTTCCCCGGTTTGCTACCCTTAGTAGACTTTGGGGCTCTAGCCTAGAATAGAATAAAATCCCAGTGCAGAAGTAGAGCATGAAAGTGACAAAGCACAGGTTTTGAAATGAAAAAAGGTCAAGTACTTCCCGATCAGTCTCACTAGCGCAGCGGATTGCTCTTTCTTTAGTTAGGACTGCCATTGAAGATGGGTTAATCCACGCCTAATGGTCGACCACATTCAACGGTCAAAAGTCATGCTAAGAGCTCTTTTTCTTAGATAATAAGTGAGACTTTTAAGGGGTCTCTATTGCACTTCGATTCTTTGATTCTCCATCCCTTCGCCTCTTCTTCTCATATCCCTCAATTGCTCAACTAGATGGTCGGAGGATAAGGCATTAAAAAACCGTTTATATGTGGGGCGATCGAACCGACTCATCTACAAACAATGCATCTTTGGCTTGTGGAGTGCTCTCTTTATTCTGTGTTCTTTTCTTTCTCTCTTCTTTCGAATGGCAGACGTATTACGTTGATTGAAGATACCTTTTTTAGTGCTTAACCTAGCTAGCCGGGGTTAGAAAGTTGGCCGGAGGCTAGTCTTGCAACAGGGCCCCTCCTCCCACTTGGACTTAGTCTTTTTAGAAGGAATCTTTTGCTCCGGGGGAATGGATGTCGCTTGAACCGTCGTCCCCGCTAGACCGATTAAAGCCTATCTGCGCCCACTCCGAGGAAATGGTCCGCGTACGGTATGATTCGCGGAACGGACCTCATGCGCTCTTGCACACGAATTGGATTTGAACCAAGATCTCTCCTTTGGAGTGACTTTCCTTTTAGTCGAATCGTGGCTTTGTTTACCCGGTTCGTCCTTCTCGTCTTTCTAAAATGGACTACGTCCGGGGCCGACCGGCAGAATTTGATTCTCCCATTTAGTTAACCACCAGCTCCAAGCTGTACAATATGAGTTACCGCTTCTATATAAAAGGGGCTTTGAACCCCTTGTTCTATAAGAGAGTTATAAATTTGTTGCAGTACGTTAAGATTTTCTTCTAGTTCACTATGTAGATGGTTGACGACATCTTGGATACTTACTTGCGGGGGTAACTGGATATGCTGTAAGTCTAACAGCTCTTCTAGTTTTGTGGAGATCAGTTCCCTGAGGGAATCAAAGGCAAAATCCGCCAATTTATCCTCCATATTATCATTAGTTAAACCGCGAACACGTCGTCCAGCTCTAAAGGCTATGTAGACGGTTAAAGCCATTGATAGCCCCATTGATAAGAAATAATGTACGATTTCAAAGTCATTGGGAGAAACCATAAGATAAAGAAAGCTTGATTGTAGTTCCGCTTCTTGCTCTCAAAATGAAAAAAGACTTGTCGGAAATGACCGGTTGGCTTAGTCCAACCAAGAAAGAAATGGGAGTAGCGGGCGTAAAAGTTGCTTTCTTACGATATTTCTAGTTTTTTGAAAACCGTGCTCCTAAATGAGGCCTCTCCTTACAATTAAAGAGTTTAGAAAGGCTCTTTTTTAGCGTAGGGGAAGGAGCTCTTACTTCTTAGAAGTAGATGAGCTACCTAGATCTGTGTATGCACGGGTCTCGATTGGAAGCCCCCTACACTGGCAAGTAAATCGAGCCATGTGTTCTAAGGCTGAGACACTTCCTTCTCCTAAGAACACGGTATTCCCTAGGAAAAGGGTGGTAACTGGCAGCATAATACACCATTATTGAATGGAACATAGTCCCTTTGACTTCATGAAATAAAGGTTTTTATTCCTGATCTATGATCGGCATCAAATGAAGGACTAGAACCCCACTTCTTTTAGATAGAAAGATTCCAACGGTTAAGTATCCCTTTAGTTCAGCTAGAATCAATCTATTAAGTCATAAGACAGGCTCTAGTTCGACTAGCTTTTAGCTGGAACGTGGCTAATTTAACCGGAGATCGCAGTCTCAATCCTAAAGTGAACAGAGGATTTGGCACAGCTTCTCTGAGCTTTGTTTAGTACCAAGCTGTAGTAACAAGAGTAATCAGGCTTTTTCAAAGAAAACCACGTCCAGCGTGGAGATAAAGATTTGAATATCGTGCAATGAAAGCATTTTCATCATGGGTCTTCCAAAGAAAGAGAGGGAAGGCCATGAAAGTCTGTCTTGCATCTCACGTCACGTGGAAAGAAAGGATGCTGCCAAAGAATCAGTCGAAACTCGGTCTTCACTCCTGCCCTAAGAAGCTGGTCCCACTCCGTCCAAAGCTGATTATAGCTCTCCGGCTGACTAAGCAGGTTCACCCCCAACTCCAAAGGCTGGTTCAACCCCTGCTTGAAAATGATACAGTCCGGAGCCGGGCATTTAAATTGGAACAAGAGAGAGATGAGATTGCAAAAAGCACTTTCCACTCCAACAACTACTCAATTTGAATCCAAGGGAGCAGAAACAACAGGCCTGGAGCGTTAGCTTCAAGTGGATTTATCCGATAGCACTGCAACTCCAAGGTCTTAGCTTAACACATGCTCTCTCTATTACTTTGACTTCCTTATTTCAGTTTTTTACATTAGTATACAGTATAAATCTTATATAGTTGTTGTATACCCGTAATAGGAATATGGGTTCTCCCACCCAATAGAATTGCAGGAGATTCTCCACGGTCTAACTGTAGATAAGCTCTAGTTTTTTTATTTGTCTTCCTCCCAGTAACAGTCTTTGTCTCCCTTGTCTTGTAGCAGCCTTTGTAGCAGTTGTAGTTTGTCGTGCCAGGCAAGCGAATAGTTAGTTTCCTTCTTTACTTGCAATATATCCTAGTTTCTTGGCATCATATACATATCATATTTTCCTCTTTATATTTCCTCTCTAATTGATTCCCCGCCCGAGAGACTACTATAATAGGATTTCTTCCTGCCCAGCCAACTCGTTTTTAAAATTAGATGAGTTAAGCAAATGAGTTTTCAAGCAGGCTCTTTACAGCAGTATCTTACTTAGGCAAGCCCGCCAGTGAGAAAGATGAATGAATCCTGTGAGTTAGAAAGACTTGACTTTACAGCAATCCTAAGCTCATCCCCTGCTTTAAACAAAGCAGCTAGATTATCATCTCCTCAAATTTTGGAAGTTCTAGTGCTAAGCCCTTCCCAGCCAAGCGAACATAGTGCATAGGCGGTTTGAGATCCAATGCCAGTTGCTTTCCTTGTCGATCCAGTGGAAGTGCTAAGATAAGCAAGCTAGAGATAAAAAATCAAGTTAGGGATAGCTCTTATCTTTATAGGACTCTATAAACTATATATATGTTTTTACTGGGGGGTATAACATAGATAGATTAGAGGGCTCAATTTATTTCCCTGGTAGGTCTTAACGATAAGAGATAGATTTAACAGATGGATTTATTCCCCTTTACAATCATCTTTTTATCCGGGCATTTCATATCCTTTTCATGGGAGGTCTAACTAGATACATGTCTTTCCTTTCCGTGGAAGATCAAAGTAGGTTATGAATGAACTAGGTTATCCTTTTCATAGAGCAGGGCTAGAGAAGGAGAAAGGGATAGAGCTAGGTAAAGAGTAAAGGGCGCAAAAGCAAACCTGTTATCAAGCTGTTCAAATGGCAATGAAAATGAATGGGCAAGTCGGTTCGCGGGCGAGTCAGCAAGAGCAACTAGATCGGTAGTGGAAAGGGCGGCTAACATGGATGGATCTCTTTCCCTTTTTTCAGTTAGAGTCCTAATCCGACAGTCCAAGTCGTTTTTTTACGGGCCTTAGACAAAAGCAAGCTCAATTGGAGTTATAAGCTAAGCTCCTTTTTTAAGGCCATCTCTTTCCATGTCAGTTCCCCTTGCTTGAGCTTGAGGTTGCCAGTGGTGAGTAAGCCTTTACAGCTGTCCCCCTTAAAGTTGGAAAAGACAATCCATCAGACAAGTGAAAGCCAGAAAGTCAGATAGTGAAAGCAAGGGCGGGTTCAAAAGAGTATATGTGCTTTTTTTTTCTCAGCTAAATAAAGTTCAAGGGCCTAAGCCTAAGCTAGTTCAGTTCCATCCAGTGATCTAGTTTCAATCCTAGTTCCGAGTCATGCATTTCTAAGCGATCAAATACGGCCAGCCATTTTGAGTGCCTTTGTAAAGTAAACTCATCCAATTGAATTTCTAGGCCTTAAACAAGCTCATCGCCTTCCATTCTTACTTGCATCTATTAGGAGAAAGCTTAATCGAGTGGGATTGATCTTCCATCCCGTGAGAGTTTCCTGCCAGCTAGTTAAGTTCTATTCGTAAAGTAAGTTATCTGACTGAATCCAGCAAGTAAGCAAGTGAAAGCAAGGGCTTGGGATTTGATCCACTCGATATAGGGAACGAGCAGATGCTTTCTCTTACATTAAAGAAGACTCATTTCGATCAAATAAAGAACGAACAAACTAGACTCTATACCTTCTCTTATTCTGTTTATTATACAGAACCTCTCTGAAAGGGCTATTTCTGTAGTTCAAAAAAAGAGTTAGAGCTCTGTTCACTCAACGGGAACACGATTTCTGGTTGGATCCCGTTTCGACGGATTCTGACTTGTTCATCTTCGGGCAAATCCGGCATTTGTTGGCCTCAAGCCTCCATCTGGTGATTGAATCTTGGACGGTTTCCTTGTGTCTTGCCCAGAGCTTGTCTTTATTCGGAATGGATGCAATTCAAAAGTTAGGGCGGCAGGTAATGCCTCCGCTTCGAGTAGAACTAAGAGAGATCAACTATATGCTAATTGGCAAGATCACAGTGATAGCTTTCCTCTTGCCTACGAAGCGTCTGGTAAGGACGAGGTGTAGACCTTGAATACAAGGCAAGGCAACCAGATTTCGTATATAAAGAAAGGGGAAAGAATCAGCCGTCAACAGTGGCAGTTAGCGCCTTGGTATTGAATCACTCCCCCCCTTCTGCCCTAGGGAGTGTCAAATGCAGTGTGTTAACTAGGATAATCAAGCCTTAAAGTAAGGAAGAGAGGTAAGGTGGGCGTGAAGGCGGTGGAGGTAGAAAGGCTTTGAAAGCAGAATCAGCAGTCAACTCATTTTCTTAACACAAGCAGTCAACAGATTGGGAAATGCCCGTTTCACCATCTGAAAAGCGGATGTTAGGAGTTGACAAGAAGATCAGGCAAGGTTGGCGAAGAAGGAATGGAATCAGGTAACTATAGAGACAGCTACTACTAACCTTTTTTTTTTTACTTTTTTCATAAGTAGTGTTTTCTTTATTGATCTAGTTTATGTCGAGATTGGGTTGGTGAATGGAATGATTATCTTAAACTCCAACACTTTTCCGCTTGCTCTTTGTTTACAGGAATCTGACTTGCTTCTGGAGGTGCAGGGATGTCGACTGATGTTAGACTGACCCCGACCCTTAAAAATGGTGCTGCAGAGGTCTGTGCTGGGGCAGGTTCGTTCTGTCTGATCTTGAATCACTCTGGGTTCCAGTCATTTCTTCCAGGCTCAGTCACTACTGGAAAGCAGGAAACAAGCTATACGTGGTCTCTTGGTCACAGTCTGACCTGCTCTTGCCTGTCTGCTTCTAACCCTGTCTTTCTTCCAACCGGAATTCATCTAGAGCCTTCTGGCCGAGGCTAGCGAAAGGTGGCTTAGTCATGCCACAATTCCTTGTCCCAGGGGCGTGGTAAACATTCTGCTTTCCGGCTAAGAGCATCTGCTACTTGATTGGTTGGCAATCGCGTACAATGGTTATAATTTTTATTTACCAGCCTTTCTTGACTTCCGAGGGCGTATCTATCGCTGTGGGGTTTTGCATTTCCACGAGCGTGATCTAGCACGAAGCCTGATTCTCTTTGCTGATAGAGATACAAATGATTATATATATCAGATGGATCAAAAAAAAGTATCAAAAACAATTTTAGAGAGTGTTGCCAGCCATTACAAGTCTTTCAAGACATTTCAAGAGCTGTCTAACTTCTGTTGTGTTGTTATAACCTAGTCTTACTCGTTCTTACCTCCCTGCCTGTTCTCGTTTCTTTCTTTTATGAGAATACCTGCCCTGCCGCCTTCGCTCTCGTTCGGGCCCCGGGAATCCCTTTCTCTTTTGGCTACGGTCTTTTTTTTTTACCTTTTTTGCACTCCCCCCTCAAAACTACTAATTCACAAAGACTACTGGAACGGCACGGCACGACAGCAATACCACGACAGATATACTTATCGACAAAATCAAGCGAGACTGACCCACCTAAGAGAGAGAACGCAAGAGTGACTCCCCCCTATCACTTAAAGTAAAGACCGGAAGAAAGTTTTGATTTCCCACGGCGTTATTTACCAAGCTCGGGACTAGAGGAGCATTTTAGGAATTGGAGATATCGCTTGTGATAAGGATGAAGTCTCATTCATATAGTAATGCCCTTAGCTTGCGCCATATTTGAGACTGAGACTAAGGCAGGTTTGGAAACCCTGTCCTATCACCTTTATCAAATCCCTAGCTCTCTTCCTTAGTGCAACTGTCCTATTCCTACCATGGGAATATCTATCTTTCTCTCTTGTGTCATATCTAAAGTTTCGGATATCAAACCGGACGATATCCTATATTTTGAAAGAGATTGTTGACGTTAGTAGACTAATCTATTCATTGGTAGGGAATTGATTCCTGTAACCCCCTTTCCTACCAAAAAGCTAACCCAACAAAATCCGGGTTTTTTCTAGACTAGACCTTCGGGATTTTTTTAGGATTCATACATGCATTGATCCAGTCGAAGAACCTGCTCCAGAGCTACTACTCCGCCTAGCGTATCTTCCTGCCCGCCCTCTCTGCTCGGTTCCACAATCAATTCCAGATCCATCCATTTGAGGGAGGTCCAATTCCGCGCTCTTCAGTATATTATTATATATATACAAATATATTAAAGAATATACATATATATAACTATTTCTAAATTTTTTTTTTTATTTTTTTCTTTTTTAGAGTATAACACAGGATTTTCCCTGTTTTTTTATGACAGTTGTCGCTACCTATTTATACAACTGCTCATTTTTTAAGTATCGGATACTTTACCAATACCGAGAGCAGAAGAACGACATTGGTTATACTCTTAAGAAGGCTCATGTATATAAGGTACTTTTTCAGTTAGTTGGCAGGGTGCCCAGTTGTTTTTTCTTCTCCTGCTATGCTTACTTACTACTTTTATTTTGGTTCGGTATTCCGACCCGAGGTAGAGTAAGGGTTCACTTTTTCTGTTCAAGACTGTGGGGGCAATAGCAAGCTCAACTCGAGACGAGAAATCACTCCTGTCGTTCCATGGGGAACTCCGGACCTACGCCCAATAGAAGAGAAAGCAACCTGAGTGCTTAGTATCCCCCCATTTACATGCCTTGTCAGCTCGATTGCCACGTTCAAGCTTTTCTTTCCGACACTGCCTCTTCTCCTTTCGGAATTCACTCAGAATTGAAAAAAGCGATTTCAAATGGATATTTTGGAGTATACATTTTCGTATATAAAGTCAAGAACAGACTACTAGCATCAATCCCACCAACAGATGAATCTGCTCCATTAGTCTAGCTATAATTTGTTTGAAAAGGGCTTTGGTGTTCTAGAGAGAAAATCATCCATCTTTGTTTGTATTTGATTGTTGGTCGATTTTCTGTATATAGCGAAAGTGGGGCTTTAGCCTTAGATCTATTCAGGAATGTAGCCTTTCAGGTCGAGGTCACCCTATTAGGATGATTACTTATCCTTTTGGGGTGGAGAAGGAAAGCAAGAAACTGTAACAATGAGCCGACTAGAAGAAAGACCAAGGATGGATGAAGCCAACCCTATTCCTAGTTACCTTGAAAACAGACTGTATAATAAATCAATAGTGCTTTCTTCTTTTAGAAGCATAGAACTCAGGGGATCAATAACTCCTAACAAATAGTTCTCGCCCGGGCTTTTATTCTTGTCAAGATATTCCCTTGCCTCGGGAGAACCACTAATCCCGGAAGACGCTAGAGATCGATTCACTAAGCTAGTAGTTAGTTGCTCCTATGCTTTTCGCACTCCTATCTTATATTTATTATTCTTTTTGTTTGATCACGAGAACAAAGTCCTATCTTGTGCTGGACTAGAAATAGATTTATTTATTAGATATTAGAAAGGAAATGGATCAAATCCCGTGTGCGAAGCATCTCGCTATCGCTATTCGCTTAAACTCGCATGACAAGGACTGAAGGAGCTAATTGAATCACAAATGCAGTAGTTAGTTTCTTCAATCAGTCGTAGTAAACATCTGCCCTCCCCTTTATCAGTCTTAAGCGAACTCTTTCCCGACTGGCATCTTAGAATAAAGGAATATAAACTCTTCCAGATCCGGCATCAAGAATAGAAGTAGAAGCATGCTATGCTAGCATAGAATAGAAGTCCCGAGTGAAAACAACTTTCCTTAGGATGAGCTTTTAGGGCACAGTAGAAAGAGCTTATTCGTCGATAACAAGCCTTTCTTCATATCATAAAGGAATAGAACCGGAAAGCTTTGATGCTCGCCACAAACGCTGCACCTCGCTCATAACATATCGAGCCTCTTTCGTCCCCAAACACCGTAACCACTGCACACCATCAGACCCGATCCAATATATAGTATCATCGAGCAATCGGAACCGGATCGACTTCCTTCGAACTTGAGTCGCCTGCACCCGATCAGTCGGTAGCCTTCCATACTTAATTAAAGTACTCGAACACAGGCCGTCCTGGAAACTTGCAGTGAAAGCCTCCTCCATAGGCTCGTCAGGAAAAATCTTCCTTTTCAGGGGCAAGTCATCTTTCTTCCAAGAAAGCGGTGGGGCGTGTCCGCCGCATAATCGACAGAGTCATGGCAAACATAGAGTCAGGGATAGCCATCTTTGATGCCAAGGTGGCCGCCACCCTGTTACTCGTCCGCAACACATGGTTGAAGGATATGTAATTGAACTCAGAGGCCAGTCTAACAACCTTCTGCCTATAGGGGTCAAGCTCCTTGTTGCGAACATTGAAATCCCCGTTGACTTGATAATAAGTTGAGAATCGCCAACGTCAGCGAAGAAAGTTTATTCTGTTTCGCTTACCCGTAACCTATGAGAAAGATTCACAAGCTATGCGCAATACGAAGAACTTGAATTCACTCTCGATGGTAAAAAATGGCTTTCTTGTGAATCTTTCTCCGAACCACGAGTAGCAGATGCTAGACTTGTAGACCCAGTACCACCTCCAGTTCAGAATCAGCCCGCAGTTCCTGAACCTGTAGATCACTACGAGGAAGAAGAAAGACGAGTTAAAGGCTAAAGTGAGAAATGAGGAGCTGTTAAGCCTTTGTTTGCTCTCAGAAACCAACTCAAACTAAGCTAGATAGACAACAAAAAGAAATGAATTCAAAACACGAGACACAAAACTCAACAATAGAATCGGCTCGAGGCTAGTTTTCTAGTCGTCCAAGTGCGAACCAGTCCTTGTTGTACTTAGGACACATTGTCGGTGGCTCATATAAAGCAAAGCACTACTTCCTAGCGTTCATTCTCTGGGGCTAGTTATTCATGTCGAGTAAGGGCAGTAGGTGAAACCTCTAGTCTCCCTTTTTCGGATCGGATGAGAGAGAGCTTCTGGGCTCTTAGTAGTGGGGCTTAGATCGATCTCCACCCTTGATTCCAGGCTATTTCCAATTGCTAGAGTGTAAATCAACCCAAGCCGAAGGCCAATAAGAATAAGAAAGGACCAGCAGGTTAATAATCCGCAGGGGTTATGCGGAGATAGGGCTTTGCCCAAGGTTTTATCCCGAAATGACCCGAATAGCTTTTTCAAGAATGCCTTTTAAGGCAGGGACCTAGTGGATTCTCCTTCCTCTTTGACAGAGTAACGGCGAAAGTGCCCAAGTCGATATTAGATCGCCTCGAGGCGGAAACCGAATCCTAAACTGACTTCGGAAGAGGTTCTCGAGCTTTCGAGCGAAAACCTTGACTATCTAGTGGCAGCTGAGCCTTCAGCCTCTGAAACAAATAAATAGGAAGCAACATTCGAAAGAAGATCCTTCTTCCTTAACCTTAAGTCCCCTTTCCCTTGGCCTATTAAGGAATTCTAAGTTGAAGTTTTCCGGGATGATTAACGTTTCAACGCGTTTTAGGGCTAAAAATTCGGGTCTCTTCGATCTACCGCTCTAATGGTATCTGTATCTGTCGTTAAAGGTAGTCAAAAGGTAGTACGGGCATAAGTAGTCACCTAAGGGTTCCATGTTGGGTATTACCCTTTCCAGTAAGGTAATTTGGTGATCGTGATAGGGGTGAAGATCTCGATGATTATGATCTAGTCGACTCTGTTGATTCAGTAGATCTGGCCGGTTGAACGCTTTCTAGCAGCACCAAAAGCTTCGGTAGTGGGATGGGGGTTCAAGTTTATATCTAGCTCTGGCTGTTGGTTTATGAAATCCTGATTTGAACATCCAGAGATGGTCCAGAACGGACGCTTCCCTTGTATTTTCGGATCCAGCGAAAGCAAAGGCTGCTAAGCTTAAAGTAAGCCCCCTTCTTTTCCTTTGTTCATCTTTCTCTTTCTCCCATGTTTTGTTTTCTACAAGGTAAAAAAAACCCTGTATAGTATAGTTTTTTCCTTAAAGTTAAAGAAAGAATCCTCTTTCAAGACTCTCTCTTTAGGGAGAGAAAAGCATCAAGAAGAAAAGTGTTCATGATTCAATATTTTGGAAAGAAAGTTCAATTTGCTATCCAATCAAGAGACTCAAGATTTAAAGTAGAGATCCCTCCTATGCTATGTTGGGAAGACCTATTACCTTATTAGGGACTTAGGGAAAGTCTGTTCAGGCAAAACGTAATGTCATTACCTAAAATCGAACGAATTCTTTCCGTTAAAAGTATCTTGGAAAGGGAAGCTGAACAACATTTAAAAAAAAGCACCATTCCCCCGTACACCCGTAGCATCCCCGCTTTTAATTGCAAAAACATTTCTTGGTTCTACTAGCCTTTTTGATTATATTTCGTCGTCCTCTCAAACTAAAAGTCCTCGCTTCTTTCGTTCCTCCAAACGTGGTTTGGGATCTTTTATTGAGGATAGCTCTTTCTCTTTTTCTTTCTGGATTTATCCCTTGTCCGATAGAATATATGTACTCCTTCCTTGCTTGCTTTTGCCTGGGAAATTATCTTTGGTGGTCTTCTCATTCTCAGACTGAATTACTTCAATTACCGACGCTTCTAAGAGGCCTTACCTCTTCTCCAGATCTTGTGGACTTTCTGAGAGAAATCTCATGGATTTGTCAACATACTTGTGAAACCAACAATCTTGTTCACGAGGAATTTTTAGCACTAGAATTGCAAGGAGTAGAATCTGAAGAGCAAAGATCTATGATCAAAGAAATGATCTCAGATTCATTTGCAGAGCACGAACGCTTAGTGATAGATGGCAGCTATTGTCTTTATTCTTAGGAACATACGTGCTAAACCGACATTAGGCCAGACGACTTAGAACATAGCCCAATGGGTATACAACCGCATACACATACCCTGGCTATACGAGGACTTCGACTTCCGGCACATCAAAGAAAAGCCACGGAATAAGCCGCTTCGCTTACTAACAAGACAGGGGGGAATGGGGCTCCACATATACCGGCTTCTCCCAAGCTTTCTTCAGGCTCTTTTGTCTTTCTTTCCTCTGTTCTTTCACTTCATCAGAGACATCTTCCTCCTACTCCTCCCGAGGTCTTCACCGCTACACCTGCTTTACGTTTGCTACCTTCTTTCCAGTAGCTGCACCTGACACCGTCGGGTTTCCAGTAGCTTCATTCATGGGAGATAGTCGGCGCTAAGGAGAAAGACGTAGGGCGCCAAGGAACGTACTCTTACCAGTCCTAGGAACGGAACTAAGTCGCTACTAAGTCATGGGTTTAGGACTAGTTAAAGGGGACTCTATTCAGATATTCATTCGAACACTCTTGCCTACCTTAGGGGCTTAGACGAGCTTACAGCTATACAAGGGGCGTAGAGGCTCGACCGATAGGGGGAGGGGCGTAGGATTTGTTTCTTGGGATGCCACTTACAGTTGACACAGCAACTCAATGGTTAGGACTTTGAGCTGGATTCCCTTTCTATAGGGGGCTCCTACATTTAGTTAGGATGCCCCTTACCTTAGCCGGACAGGCTGCTAGCTCTAGCATTGATTCCAAATCGAGATCTTGGAATTTTGATTGAAACTCATCCGAAAAACGAGATCCTCGGCGCATATCCCTATACCTATGAGCAGTCCGAACAGGCTTTCATGGTTGGCTTACTAGGGAATCCTATACCAGTTTTTTTTACCAGAACGAAAGGGTGACACCCCTCTCTACAACCACTAATACGAGATTCCTTTGGGAATAGATCACACGATCCCACGCACTCTCACAGGATATCTATCAATAGGTCTCTTTCGGTTCGGTAGCAGACACCAAGATAGGCTAGGCTGGGAAACCTTATTCGTATTCGATACGATAGGACAGGTAAACAAAGCAAGGCCTGGAGTGAAAGAGTCTGGGTCAAGAGATTTTCCCCCTGGAAGCCTGCCTAGAAGGATAAGAGAGCCTACGGGAAAGCTTAGGATAGCTCCTTAGTTATTGTTCTACCGTTCGTGCCTTCCAGAACCAGAATCACTCCTGTTCTGATGCCTTCACTTACTGCCGCAGAACACCGGTATAACCAGTTCAAAAGAAATGCCTTGCTCTCATGTTCGCAGCACATACGACATCACCTAATTAATTGGTAACACCATATACCTGGGGAGTAAACCCTTTAAAGATCCTTGTGACCAAAGCAAAGAATGAACGCCCGACTCGCTAAATGGTCAATACTGCTCTCACAGTATGATATAATATTCGTACCACAAAAGGCCGTGAAAGGACAGGCACTGGCAGATTTATTGGGAGCACATCCTCTACGGGAGAACTTCAAATTGCAATAAGAATCCCAAAAGCCCAAAAGAGGACCTATTTAGGGCTTTTGGGGGCGCAGGGTGTGCAGTTACCCGCGCAAGTGAGTATTCAAGATGTTGCCGCCCACCTCCATGAAGATATGGAAAATCTGGACTTGCTTCATACGATTTCTAACTCACTCCTTTAACAAGGAATTCAAAGCCCTTCTTATATACGAGACCTCCCCGGTTTTCCTCTATTCAACGAAGATAGGTTTACACTACCAGGTCAAATTCAACACAATCTTTGCGAAAAAACCCTCCTAGCTGACTTCTAGCATACCGGTAGGAGGAAAGAGAATCCGTGGAGTCGTTTATCTAAGTTTGAGCAAGTTGGTTGGAAAGAGATGAGATGACTTCCGATCGAATCCCACTTGTTGTAACGTATGTCGATATGGAGCTTGCTAAGCCTTTTAAACCGGAATACTTTATGTCTTCAGTTCCGGCCGCAAGGCGATTCTGCTAAGCTTCCTTCAGACAGAGAAAAGGGTCCAATCTCGGCAAAGTGGATAGGCGGCATTTCCATCAAGATAAATATCTGCTCCTAGAGGGGGCGAATCATCGGAACGATCGAGGAGGAGGAGAAAGGGAAATGGGTTGCTATTTTTGGTTATGAAAAAGAGGAATCCGCGTCGAAAGGCAGGCAAGGTAGCGTTAGCTATCCTCGAAATCCGTTCATTCATTCCGTAGATCCGGAACCAAAACTCTCAATCTTCCCAGCATCGGGCTTTCATCCATTTCTTCCTCTTTCTTACAAAAGAAAAGGTTAAATACATGCACTTGAGGAAGAATCAAACTTATGCCATACTGAGTCTCCAGGAAGGCTGAGCTAGTAGTTGCAGAATAGGAAGACCAGGACCTGCCCTTTTTCAGGATTCGTCAAGCTAAGGATTCATTCAAGCAAGAAGGAATCTTTATGTAGTAAAGGTGTGCGAGTTATGCCTCAAAACCAAATCAATACAGCCGATATATCTTTTCTTTTTCTTTTTCTTCGCGGTCAGTCATTCCATTGAAGCACAGGAGTTCCTTCCGTTCACTGATGTGACCCTTCGTCATGGTTTTTTCTTCTATAAATTCATAGCTTTCTACCCGGGTTGTTTGCGAAATGAAAAAAAAAAAAATGTTTTTAAAAAAGAAGAAGCTGCTATTCAATCTTTTTATTATATTATCATTTTCAGATTCATTAAAGGTAAAAAAAAGGTTTTTATCACTTACTTGTTAGAGTAAGGAATTCTTACTTCTGTGAAAAATAGAACATACGGCACTGATGGAAAAGCGGCCTCGAATGCTCTATCTAATGAGTCAAGAAAAAAATGAAATAAGATTTGCGCGAGGGAAGGATGCCCTTGCTGTTGTGCCAATCACCAGTCTTGCTGATGAGCGAGGAATCGCAATATGAATAAAGAAGTTTTATTATAATAGAATCAGGCACGACTTGGTATAATTTGTCCATAAGTCGAACGCGGCAAACAAAGGCGGCGCACTCAGAGAGATCGAATATGAGAAGCAGATCTACCTTTTCCCAACTTTGTATTTGTTTTATTTTTATATTATATGTTTTATATTATATAATATAGGCGGGTAATCCTTGGTCTTGGCGATAAGCGAATGATTTTTTACTAAAAAGTGCCGGCCCGTTTTCTGAAGAAATGAGCAAGTGACCGCAAAACGAGCTTATCTTCGGGCATAATTTCGTAGGTGAACAATAGTTCGGATTGGGCTGGAAATCTTTAAAAAAATGCCCGTAACTTTTTTTTAAGTGGGTGGTCACTACCTAAAAAATCGATTGGTTTGATGGAAATCGAATGCCACTCCTATTTCCCCGAAAGAATGGTTTTTTTGAGCCTCGCAAAAATCGAGATTAAGATCCGCCTTTTCATTTTGAAATGTTTTTTCCAGTTCGAAAAGAAGTTGTAAAATGTAGTGGTTGGTTATAATCATAATAGAATTCTTTCTATTTTGCCTCGCTCTTTGAAAACAACGTTCGACTTATATGTGAAAAGCATGTAGCTAAATGGCATGTTGAAAGCCGAACGAAACCGAGTTCTCCTAGGAAAGAGTGAGGCAAGTTTTACTTGGTTTCGAGTTCTAGTAGTTAGCCAGCATTATTTATTCTTTTTATTACATCTTCTATTATTTATAGTAGTATTCCAAAGCCAGTCGTCCCAAAGCCAGTAGTTCCAATCAAGTCAGCGACGCGAAGCGAAGGATAAATCTCTTTGTTATTAGAAAGCAAGTCCGCCCTGCAATTCTAGTTCTCAAGCCAGCCGAGAACTTCTTCCAAGCGTTCCCGCGTTAGTAAGTATAAAGCTAGCGTAGCGCCTGCCGGCGAGGTCAATGGAATTCTCTTATTAGCTTATTCAAAAGGGATTTCTATAGTTACGGATGAAAAAAATATAAGACCAACAGCTTATTCTCATACTCCACCACCAGGTATTCCTGCAACTGGAAATCCAGTAATGCACGAAGACTAATAC
>JANTNU010028803.1:2553-14956 GCA_024752395.1 Erythroxylum havanense
ACGACAATTAATTGAATTGCTTAATATATATTTAATAACTATAATAAAATGATTAATAATTTACTAATTACATTTGAAGCATATGGTAGTAATATAATAATTATATGTTGATCCATTAAATTAAAATTCATCACATCCTTCAAATGGTAAAATTATCCTTTTCTACCCCTTAGGTAGAACATGTTATAAAGAATAACACGAAAAATCGTAGAACAAGGCAGCAGTGGGTGTGTAGAGAAAATAAAGTCTTCTACCATAAGCTTCCTTTCTTACACAAAATTTGTTGATATTGATAAGTTGTGGTGTCCAAAATGGAGATAATGAACCAAGACTTCATGCCAAACATTGGAAGTATTTTAATCTTATTATGTAATTAATGCTCTAAATAAAATGTAGATATTGGCTTTGTGATTATTGATGATTGCGTTTATGAATAATAATTAGTATCATAACATCATGATAATTTGATTTTAGGGCTTGTATTTGGATATAAACTCGTTTTTTTCAAATCGGTTTTTTAGCATAAGTGACTCCAAAATGATGCATCGAAGGTGGAGAAATCGTTGTTGGTTGTTGTTGTTACCTTTTACCTTTGTTTTGGACAAATAAATCACAATTTTGGGGTGAGATTTTTTAAAATTTTTGAGGTTTTTCGTTAATGGCTTAAATGGGTTAGACTTTCGAATTTTGAAGCATTTTTAGCTAAAATGAATATGAGAAATCCATAGAGCATGAAAAATGGAAAAAAAAAAAACTCCTAAATAATCGTCTAAAACTGAAGGCTGGAGAGGAAGTTGCAAGCAGGTCAGACCTGTGCACCCGCGAGTTGACCAACCGACCTGACTCAGGGTTAGGAATGACCCATACAGTGTCATCCCGACCCTGTTAATTGATATATATATATTTTTTTTATTTTAAAAAATATTTAAAAACTTAAAATTAAAAAATTGTGCAGTGGCACATAGGGCACGTGCAAGGTCTTTTTTGGACAAAATTTTCATCATTTTGCTCCATTTTTATTCCATTTTTTCATTTGTTTATGCACAAGATTAATAAGATATTTTTATTTGATAATTCTAATTGTTTTTAATCTTGTTGTTGCATAAATATAATTGTTTGTTAACAATAGTAAATGCTTATTTTTATCTATCGTAAAATTGAGCGTGTGAAACTATTTATGATGAGAAATTTTTTAAAATATTGATATGTTTAAAATTTTGTATTTTTCCTCTAAAATAACATTAAGATCCATACGGGTTATTAATTATCCTGTTGGTAATTACTACTCAGTAGGATGCTTAATATGGTGAAGAAATTTTATTGAAATATTATGAATCGCACATTTTTTCTATCCTTTCGATAGTACATTGATGATTTAGTTTAATTTTTAATAAATTGTTATTATCTGTTAATTAGTTCTATATTTATTTAAGAAACTCTAGAATGAATGATATAATTAATTTTAAGAAAAGAACACAAATTGCATTATTCTATTTTAACATACATATCATGGTTATTGCTTTTGGATTTCATTTAGTTTTAAGCAATACGAGAGTCTCTGCTATCTTGACGTTGAATGGAATGAACCACAAGCAGTAGGTTGAATTTCTCATGATAAATTTGACTATCACGCAAAATGGACTTGGCTTTAGAATTGATGCGCCACCTAAACCCGCTGATGATGCTACTGAAAAGGATAAGAAATCCTATGAGGAGTGGGAATACTCTAACCAATGTTGTTTGATAATCACGAGGTATCACATGGATGAATCCATTCATGATAGTATTCCTGAGACTGATAGTGCAAAGGATTTTCTTGCTGCCATTAAGAAGAAGTACAAGAAGTTCTCAAAGATTGAAAAGAATGAGTACTTAAACATGCTTCATCACACTATTTATGATGGTGCAAGTGACATTAGAGCTCACATCGACAAGCTCATGGGTTGTTACCATAAACTTAAGGCTATGGATATGGACCTCAGTGAAGATTACATGGTATGGTTTGTGATGGAGACTATTCCTTCAAATTTTGATTCGATCAGATCAAGTTATAATGCTCAGAAAGAGCAATGAACTGTTGAAGAGATAACTGTTATTCTTGCCAAGGAAGAGGATGACAAAAAAAGGAAGGGCAAGAAATATCTCCATGATGACAAACTACAACAATTCTCAAAAGAGAAAGCTCATTTCTAATAGCTCAAATGATCAAAATCCTTTCAAGAAAAAAGTTGTTAATCCTAAAGGAAATGGACAAACTGGCTCATCTTCTGTTAGTCAGAAGAATAAATTTTTCAAAGTGCAGTGCAACTTTTGTTAAAATTTTGGACATAAGAAAGTTGATTGCCGAAAGTTCAAAGCTCACATAGAGAAGAAAGGTAATTGTGATGTGATGGTTTGATTAGAGTCCAATATTATTGATGTGCCCTCAAATACTTGGTGGTTAAATACTGAAGTAACAATTCACGTTATGAATTCCTTGCAGAAACTGACAAATCGAAGAAAGCCGACTAGTTCTGAGTAATATGTGTATATGAGATACGATACCAAAGTCAAAGTTGAATTTTTTGGGACATTTAGACTACAGTTAAATACAGGACATCTTTTAGTGTTACATGATGTCGCTTATTTACCCTCTATTACGAAGAATTTGATTTTTGTATTCATTTTGGATAGACTAGGTTATAGTCTTCTTTTTGGAACTAAAAAATTGACTTTATATCGTACTCTTTTAGTAGGAAATGGAATTTTATGTGAAAATTTATACAAACTTGAGTTAAATGATATTGTTACCATTGCTTCTTCCTCTTCTTTTAATATTGTTGTTGGTTCTAAACATATGAGGTTGAATTTGAGATCTTCTATGTTATGACACAAACTTTTAGGCCATATTTCTAAAGACCAAATGGAGAGGTTGGTAAAAGATGATATATTTCAAGATCTTGATTTTTCATATTTCACTGTCTGTGTTGATTGTATTAAAGGAAAGTTGATCATCAAGGTTAGAAAAAGCAAACTAGATAGGTGCTAAAAAATGTTGGAGTTGATTCATACTGATATATGTGGACCATTTATTCCACCTGCTATAGGTAGTTATAAATACTTCACTTTTATTGACGATTTTTCCTAGTACGGTCATACGAAGCTCATTCGTGAAAAATCTTAATCTTTAGAGTCATTTAAGATTTTCAAGACAAATGTTGAGCTTCAAATAGGGAAGGCAATCAAGGTAGTTAATTTTGACAGAGGTGAAGAGTATTATAGGCGTTATGATAAGAATGGAAGGAATCCAGGGCTTTTTGTTAGATATTTTCAAGAATGTGGTATTTAAGCAAAATATACAATGTCAAGAACACCTCAGCAGAATGAAATCGCTGAAAGAAGAAACCACACACTTCTTGATATATTGCGGTATATGTTGATTCATTCTATTTTGCCAAAATTTTTGTGAGGTGAGGCATTGAAGATAGTCGCTTATATCTTGAATCAAGAACTTAGCAAGTCAGTCCCAAAGACTCCATATGAATTATGGTCAAGTAAGAAACTAAGCTTGCGCCATTTTCATGTTTAGGGATGTAAAGCAGAAGTGAGACTCTATAATCCACAATCTAAGAAGCTTAATCTGAACTATTAGTGGCTACTTTATAGGCTACATCGTCGGATCAAGGGTATTTATATGCTATTGCCTATCTCACACGACCAGAATTATAGAATCAGATAGAGCTGTCTATTTTGAAGATGAATTTGGTTCAAGTCAAGGGTCAAGAGAAATAGTATTCAGGGAAGAACGTAGTCTAATTCCTATACTCGTCATTTCCGTTCCTACTAATGACCCTATGATTAAACATATTCCAGTAGAATCTCATGATTAACCTCAGAATCAAGCACAAGATGAAGTCATTAATACTGGAGATGATGAAGTTGTTGTCAGAAGATCACAAAGAACACATAGACTTGCCATTTCTGATGACTATATTATCTATTTGCAAAAACATAAGTTTGATGTGGGAGATAATACTGAATACTGAACTAGTCAATTTTCAAGAAACCATGAATAGTCTTCAATCTGCGTTGTAGATGAATGCAATGAAAGATGAGTTGAGTTCCATGTCATAAAATGGAGTTTGAGAATTGGTTGAACTACCTAAAGGTTGCAAACTCATTGAGTGCAAGTGGGTTTACAAAATTAAACATAACTCAAGTGGACAAGTAGAAAAGTATAAGGCTAGACTTGTGACCTATAGCTAGAAGGAAGGGATTGGTTTCAAAGAAACCTTCTCACCAATTTCCAAAGATTCACTACTAATCATCGTGGCTATAGTTGCTCATTTTGATTTGGAACTCAGTCAAATGGATGTAAGGACCGCCTTCTTGAATGGAGATCTGTAAAAAAATGTTTATATGAGTCAACCAGTTGGTTTCAAGATGAATGGTAACGAATATATGGTTTGCAAGCTCAAGAAATATATTTATGGGTTAAAACAAGCATTAAGACAATGGTATCTCAAGTTTGATTTGGTTGTCACTGCAAATGGCTCCAAGGAGAATGTAGTTGATCAATGTATATATATAAAGTTCAGTGGGAGCAGTTTCAATTTTCTATTACTGTATGTTGACAACATTCTGCTTGCTTTTAACGACACTAATCTATTATTTAAGATAAAACAACTGTTATTTGGCCATTTTGATATAAAAGATCTTGGTGAGGCCTCTTATGTACTTAGAATTCAAATTCTTCGAGATAGAGCTAATGGGATTTTTTGATTGTCTCAAAAAACTTACATTGATCGAATCTTGAACAGATTCAATATGCATTCTTATTCTCCTAAAAAGGTACCAATAGTGAAGGGTGACAAATTCTCAAAGGTTTAATGTCCACAAAATGATAAAGAGAGATGAAATTAAAGTCGTTCCTTATGTGTAACTTGTAGGCAATTTGATGTAAGCTTAAGTATGCAAATGACCTAATATTGCTTTTGTTGTAGGTGTGTTGGAAAAATACTTAAGTGATCCTAGACTTAGCCATTGGAAAGCGACTAAAAAAGTCATAAGGCATCTTCAAGGTAGCAAGAATCATATGTTGCTTATCGGCGAACTAATACTCTTGACATAGTCGGATTCAATGTTGCTAATTATACAAGATGTGGATGATAAAAAGTTCACTTTAGGCTACATCTTTATGATGGCTGGAGGAGCTATATCGTAGAGAAGTGTCAAATAGACACTCATAGCATCCTCTACCATGGAAACAAAGTATATGGTGTGTTATGAGGCAACTTGTTAAGCAATATGGCTGCAGAATTTAATTTTAGCATTAGATATTGTAGACTCTATTTCGAGTCTGCTGAAATTGTATTGTGATAACTCGATAGCTATAGTTTTCTCTAAGAACACTAGAAATACTTTTCACTCAAAACATATTGATATAAAGTACTATTTTGTTAAAAAGAGAGTCGCCAAATCCTATACACCTACAGCTAGCATGTTAGCAGATCCACTTACAGAAAGCTTAACTATATTTGTGTTTGTAGAATACGTCTCCCGTAAGAGATTGTTAGGAGCCTAGCTTGATAAGATTAGTGGAAGTTTGCCATTTTGTATTAAACATGTTAGTACTTTCTACAAATTGCTTATCACTTATATATATGAAACATGCATAATGATTTTTGTGGTCACTTCTTGTTAACATTAACATATATATGTTGATGTATATATGTAGTTTGATGAAATGACAGGTACAAAAGAAGACAAATGTGAGGCCTCAGTTGTTGTACTGCATGCATGTTGTTTTAATGGTTATTGTTGCGTTTGAACATCTCTAGGGCCTAATCATATGTCGTATATATATCGTGTCGATATAATATTGCATATAATTTATTTAACTGGTTTTGGATTATGGAGATTAATATGGTGGTTTGATTATATTGTCCAAGTGGGAGAATTTTTAATATTTTAAAATTTATATATATCATTTATGAATAACAATTTTTATTTTTTAAAATATTAAAAAAATAAAATTAAAAATTTGTTATTCATAAATGCAATCATCAATAACCATAAAGTCAAAATCTACATTTTATTTAGAGCATTAACTATACAATAAGATTAACATACCTCCAATGTTTGGAATAGAATCTTAATGCATTATCTCCATTTTGGACACTACAACCTATCAATATCAACAAATCTTGTGCAAGAGAAGAAGCTTATGGCAGAATATTTTGTCTACACACCCACTGCTGCCTTGTTCCACAGTCTAACCATATGTTATTCTTTATAACATGTTCTACCCTAAGGGATAGAAAAGGATAATTGTGTCATTTCAAAGATGTGATGAACTATAGTTTAATGGGTCAATATATAATTATTAAGGTAATCTCAAGCGCCTCAAATGCAATAAGTAAATTATTAACCATCCCATTATAGTTATTAAACATACATTAGGCAATTCGATTAATGGTCGAAAATATGGAATTAATGTTGTTATTATATTAGTCCATATATTTCTAACAAAATCACGAAGCTTTTCTAACAAATACACCGTAGTTTTCTACAAGCAACTTGGATTTGAAACTAATCACTTTCATAACAATTGCATAGATTCAACAGATAAAGGGTATTATCAAGAATTTAGAATACTTACCTTTTGCTTAGTAACACCACAATTCGAGAGGGGAACCAACGAACATTCCGATTTGGTGAAGGTAACTAGAGTTTTAAGCAAATCCCTTCTTCATCGCCTGATTTTAAAAGGTATCATCAATCCTGGTGTCACACTACAGCTTAAATTGGTGTAAATGTCCTGAAATACCATAATTAAACAAACTATGAGCATAATGTTATTAATATCAGTTCCTTGGCTCACTACGGGCGTATCAGATAGCCCCCATAGCTTCAATTTCTAATAGTCAGGAAAAGCTTGACCATGTTAGTCATAGGAAAATCCAGGCCTGATAAGATACGATAATTAGTTCATCAGAAGCAAGTTCAAAGCATACCTCTGTACTCTATGTTAGTCTTCTTTTTTTAAACTGGCCAGTTACTTGTCTCTTGATAAATCCAGTCTGAGGCTAGATTCCTATTGGTTTCAATTTGAAATATGATAATGGCATGGAATTCACCGCCATGCATCAGGACTCGTAAAATTCCCAACAAGTCCAATCACAATCAGACATTTGTTACCGAGTCACTGCACACTGCCAATATGGTCATCTTTACGAGCTTGTGGAATACCTACATAGAACATAAGATATGAAATACCAAAAGATTATTGTTAAGAAGTAGAAACCACAAGAAAACAGATTGAACTGAAAGCGACCATCTAAATATCAGAGGCAAATTGTAAGACCAACTAATCACAACTAGAAACTCTTAGTCATATCAAGCAAATGAATAAGCCAGTAAATTTAAATTCGAACCTTCATCCAGAAAACCGTCATGCCTGTAATGCAACACATGTATCCACCAATCAAAGCAATGTTCCTTATACACTACATATACCCAACGCTTGAGGATGGCATGGATCAGTTGAAGCACAGGTAGGCATGGTATTCCTGAGTTGCAACCAGGTATAACCTGGGAGTTTTTGATTGCCTCTTGTCATGTACTTGCGTATTCTTGCTACATCAAACCAACGTCCTTCAGAGGCATACAGGTTAGAAATAAGAGAATAAGTAACAGGCTTGTATGTCTGTAATTCGACAAGCATTTCTGCAGCCCACTTCCCATATTCTACTTCACCATGGATTTTACAAGCCCTGATGAAGGAATCAAAGGCACTTGATTTGTGTTTGATTGGCATTGAAGTCAAAATGTTAAAAGCCTCAGCTAAAAGACCAGCTCGGCCAAGCAAATCAACAATACAAGTATAGTGCTCTAAATCAGGGATAATTCGATACGTATTCTCCATCAAATTAAAGTAATGAAACCCTTCAGTTACCAACCCAGCATGGCTACAGGCAGAAAGTATTTCAAGAAAAGAAATTCTATCTGGTCTTATACCACCAGATACCATCTTCTGAAAAGTGTCAATACTATCTTTTGGCAGACCATGGAATGCATAAGCACCGATAAGTGAAGTCCAGGTAACAAGATCCGGCTCTATAACAGAGCCAAAACATTTAAGTGCACCAGTAATACTGCCACATTTAGAATATGCATTTACTAAAGCATTTGCGACTGATAGAAATGTTTGAAATCCATGTTTAGTTACATAAGCATGGACTTGCATGGTTTCACAGAATACACATGCACAACCACATGAGCTCAGAATGCTTGCCAGTGTTAGTTCATCAGGCTTAATCTCCTCTTGAAACATTTTACGAAGAAGCTTCATAGCCTCCATCACGTCCCCAAGCAGCCCATAACCCACAACCATAGTGTTCCATGAAACTATAGATCTAGTGGTCATCGCATCAAAAATTTTGCGAGCATCATCTGTGTATTCATTCTTTGCATACATATCAACAAGACCACTAACCACTAGAACATCAGAATCAAAAGACAATTTTATAGTAAGACCGTGAATCTGAGTTCCTGATTCCCTGAAGCCCAAACTAGCACACGAATTAAGCAAACTAGAAAATGTGAAAACATCCCCAACCAAATCTCCCTGTCGCATTAAATTAAAAAATGCAAAAGCCTTTTCTGGCAAGCCATTCAAAACATAGCAAGACACCATCACATTCCACAAAACCACATCTCTGCACGATACTATATCAAAAACACATCGCGCTTCCTCCACTAATCTACATTTCCCATAAAAATCAATCAGAGCAGCATTAACAAAGCAATTGAACTCAAACCCCAATTTTATCAGTAAACAATGCAATTGTCTTCCAATCACAACATCATTTACCTCGATGCACAAACGGAGCAATCCATTAACCGTTATAGAATCCAAATCTACCTCGTCCCGCAACATTCTCTCAAAGTAAAAGAAACCCATGTAGCGACTCGACTCATGTACGCTTTTCCGATCAACATACCCACAAATAACCGTATTCCAAGTCACAACGTTTCTCACAGGCATTTCGTCAAGCAGCCTGTCTACGTCGAAAGATTCCCCGCATTTCACATAGACACCTAAAACCCTATTGTGCAAGGGCCTCAGGTGAACCAACCCGGACTTTATGAGGTTCCCATGAACTTGTTTCCCTGATAAAAGACAACCCGATTCGGCTGCGAGTTTGAGGGCTTTGGAGAAGAAAGAAAGCGCGGAACGACTATATTCCAATTGGGTTGATTTGTGGAGAGTTGCCGAGTCTCTAACTAGAGCAGGAACGCGAAGTGACAGTATTCGAAAGCGGGATGTAGTTGTGGCTCTTCGAAGCATGTTCTTAGTTTGTAGTCACAAGCTTCAAAGAATATTAGTGGCGCGAAAATTTAACGAGCATATCAAACGAACGGTGGGGATTTGAGAGAAAATGTACGGAAGCAGCTTAGGACCGTAGGATGATTGATACAAGAAAACCAGGGAAGTTCTGAAACTTTTTATTTGGACTCAAGTCTGGCCTAAACTCCAAATAGATTCTAGGCTCGTGATTGAGTTTGAGTCTGTCTCCAAACCAGATTAAGGTTGGACGGCCGTGATTAAATTTAGATCAAATTTAAGTTTTTAATTTAAAATTTTAAAATAAAGATATTTTTATTTCAAAATTTTTAATTTTAATCTCAAATAATTCAAATATGATTTAAAATTCAAAAATTAAAAAAAGCTTCTAAACTCGACCTCAAATCCTAAGTTTGATTGGATTTAAGACGTGATTGAGTTTGAGTTCGTCTTGATTGAGTTTGAGTCTGTCTTTAAACTCGATTATAGTTGGACGACTTGAATTTTTATTAAATTTAAATTTTTAATTAAAAATTTAAAATATGGACTTTTTATTTGAAATTTTTTAATTTCAAAATCAGATAATTTGAATATGATTTAAAATTCAAAAATTTAAAAAAAAACACTTCAAACTCTACTCTAAATTTATCAATTCAAATCAAATCCATTAATTTCGAAACAAGTCCAAGACTAAAATGACACCCCCTAAATAGAAGCACAAGTAAAAGTTATAAGGACTATCATCTATTAATATTTTTTTAAAAATGGAGAAACCTGCAATCGCTATCCTTTAGATGCATACTAGGTAAATCTTCGGATTGATGCAAGAACCTGTAAATTACGCCAATTAGGTACTCCGCCCTCGGCAAGCCATGTACAACTGAATTGATCAAGAAAGCATAAGTAGAGGATTTAAACATAGGACCTTTTAACTCCATGTCCCTTATTTCACCAACTCGACCACCCCCTAAGTTATATATAATTATGCACTACTTATATTTATGGTCCGATTAATTTAATAAATGACCAATAAATCAAACTCAACCAAATTCGATTCTTGATAATTATGTAATATATGAATTACTGATGATTTATCAAACAATACATGAATTTATAATAAAAATAAAAATAAAAATAAGAAGAAGAAGAAGAAGAAGGTTACTAATAATAAGAAATTTAATAATAATTATTATTAATAAAATAATAAAATTAATAATAGTAAGAATAATAATAAGTAGAAAAATAAAAATAAAAATAAAAATATATTATTGTTGTTATTGTTATTGTTATTATTATTATTAATTTATTGTTATTGTTATTGTTATTATTATTATTAATTTATTATTCTTATTAATTTTATTAATAATAATAATATATTCCATATTATTTTTAATTTTCTTCTTCTTCTTCTTAATTTTAATGTCAATAATATTTTTATTTTTATTTTTATTTTTATTATCATCGTCATCGTCATCGTTATCGTCGTCGTCATCATATGACTTTGCAACATTTTGCAATAGTTAATATTTCATAATCTGACTCATGTTAACATTCACTATATAGTCACAATTGTAATATAAAATAACAATAGAACGATATTGAAAATAATTATAACACAGGGCTTTAAAATACTAAAAAGTTATTTAGTTGAACAAAAAATAAGTTTCAACCCTGTTTTAAATAACTAAACAAAATATTTAAACTTCAACATAATCTTCAATATGTGGCAAGAAACCTCCTCACTTACCCAAGTTTTCGAGAAGTCACAAGAGTGAAAAACACAAGCATTTGGATTGGATGATCAGGAATTTTGCCTAAAGCATTATCTCTTTTATCATCTGTGAGTTCCTCTTTCTCACTCAATGCACTATTTAACTGTTTAACTCTTTGTTGAATATATGTTTCAGTCTCAACATTGTTATACAATTTATCTCCAATACGATTCATCATATCATCTAACATCCTAGTAGCAACAACAAGTGAATCTGCAAGACTTGCTTCTCCTGTATCATTACTCCTTTTTCTCTTCCTTGCTGAAATATTTTTAGCTTATCTTTCAAGATTTGATGTTTGAAGTTGGGTAAATGACTCATCTATATCATGCAAACCATGCTCATATTGATCTTCACTACCTTCATTTATCCTACCTACACCTTATTGTCTTTCCATTTCTTCAAGAATATTCACAACAATTTGTGCATCATTTCCAGTTGCACGATCTTCTTTATAGATCCCAATTAATTCATTATAAAAAGGAAAGCTCTTCCTTCAAAATTGAGTAACAACTTTGTGACTCTAACAAGATGAAAAAAAAACATCAATAATTAATATAAATGACAAGAAAGTAGTTAAAGATAATATTTAAAACAAGTTAAAAGTTCAATACTTACACTTAAAAAAGAATCTTATGCATGATAATTAGCAATGACGATCTTCCTTTCGGTATCTCATCCAAATCCACTAGTATCTTTCCTTACCATATTATAAACAATGCTCGACTCTTTCTTTATAGTCTTAATTCTAGACTTTATGTGAGGTATAACTTTTAAGTACCTGTTTGGATGAGCTTATATCAGTAGAGCTTTTTTCAGTAGAGCTTTTTTAAAAAGAGTTTTTTTCAGAAGTCAGTTGACTGTTTGACTGTCAATTAAAAAAATAGCTTTTTTCAAAGAGTTTCATACAGTAGACTGTTTGACAATATAAAAATAAAAAGCACTTTTATTAATTTTAACTATACTTTATTTTGTAATAAAAATTACTAATGCATATAAATAATATTTAAAGTATATTTCTATCTTGTAGGAAATTATTTAAAGAGATGTCTCATTTTCTTGTAGGAAATAAAACTAATATCAAAAATAAATATTAAAACATATAAAAAAGCTAAATAATATTATAATCCCAAAATAAATATTCAAGTTTGTTACTTTCAAAAGACATCTGATTAAGGAAAAGTCATACGTGTTGTGGCATAAAAGTTTAATACACATTTTCAGAGACAGAGTTGAGAGATTAATAAAGGAAAACTTTGGTTGTGATGATGCATGACAGGGGGTGGTAATCTCGGGCATAGTA
>JANTNU010030970.1:0-19794 GCA_024752395.1 Erythroxylum havanense
CTCATAATATATTATTAACAAGTCATAATGTTAATACATGAATCATAAATATCCATTGGCCTAGGGCACACTACTAATAAATATGGCTTCTAATACATAACAATTCGGGATACGTTCTGCTCATAGTTCAAAATAAATGAAGGAGGTAAATGTGTCAACGTTGGAGAAAAGATTAGATGATCTTACATCTTTGGTATGGCAACTCATGGTTGGAAAGAAAGAAGAAGCAAGGATATATGGAATATGTTTGATGTTGGGACACTCCACTGATGTATGTCCAGTTTCGCGGAAGAAAGTACATAACAAGTCAATGTTGTAGGTAAATTTACAAGGCAAAATCAAAGGAAATATAACCCATTCTCTAACACCTATAATCTGGGTTGGCATGACCATATAAATTTATATTATGGGAACTCTTAAGGATAACAAGCTATTGCAAATTTTTAGCAATATAGGCAACTATATGTTCCTAGACAACATCAATAAATGGCACCCAATTCCAAAGGTAGGTCTTCCTTGGAAGATATAGTTAAATCTTTTGCCACTAACACCATTACATTTTATCAAGATACTAGTATTCAAAATCTTGAAAATCAATTAAGCCAAATGGCACCAACCATTAATTGGTTGGAGGCATAAAGTTTTGGAAAATTTCTTGCTTAAACAAAAATCAATCCTAAGCAAAGTGCCAAGGCTATCATGTTATGGAGTGGTAAGAAATTGAAGGAACCTTCTCCAAAAATATCCAAAAGGGAAATCGAAGAAGAATCAAGAAAGGAAGCTCCTGACTAGCCAGAAAAGACACATTTAGATCTGTAAAAATTTGTTATACAACCCTCTTTTCTTAGTCGATCCTCTAAACCAAAGAAAGAGGAGCAAGAGAAAAAGAAATAGGAGACTTTCATAAGATTTCAAGTAAATATTCCTTTGCTTAATGCCATTAAACAAGTTCCTCGTTATGCTAAATTTCTTAAAGAACTCTGCACTTCCAAACGAAAATTGAAATTTGATGAGAAAGTGCAATTGGGGGAGAATGTTTCAACAATAATGCAGAAGAAAAAGCTACCATCTAAATGTGAAGACCTAGGTATGTTCACTATTCCTTGTAAAATTGGTGATTTGAGAATTGAAAAGGCTATGTTAAATCTAGGTGCATCAATAAATGTCATGCCTTATGATGTTTACAAGTCCTTAAACGTAGGGCTCCTTAAAGAAACTAATGTGGTGATTCAATTAGAAAATCATTCAAATGGTTATCCAAAGGGCATGTTAGAGGATATTTTAGTTCAAGTGGGTGAAATGCTTTTTCCAGCTGATTTTTATATTTTGCAGATGGGGAATGATGATGTATCTTCTTCAACTCCAATTTTATTTGGAAGGCCATTCTTGAAAACTACTAGAACAAAAATTGATATTCATGATGGATCATTGACTATGGAATTTGATGGTGAATTAATTAAATTTAATATATACAATGCATGAAATTTTTGGATGACGACCAACCTATTGTTTCTATGGCTTTTATTGACACTTGGGGGAAGAAAAAATCATCATTAAATGGAAGAGATGATCTTGAGACAATTTTGGAGATTGGAGATGCGTTATAGTGGCATTCAATTACAAAAATGTTAGTGCCTAACAATGAAGTTGAAGTTCTATTTTTTCATTTGGAGAAAGCCAAACAATTGGTGAAGCAATTATGTTATATGGAGTTGTCCTGAAATAGCTCCAAGCTACTGCCTTCATTGATTCAACCACCCAGTTTTGGGCCAAAAGAATTATTCCATGACGGAGAAAGAATTTTTGGCTGTAGTTTTTGTGTTGGAAAATTTTTGGTCTTACCTATGGGGTATACAAGTGATCATTTATTCAGAACATGTAGCTCTGAAATATTTTATCACTAAGAAAGAAGCAAAACTAAGGTTGATTATATGGATCTTACTCCTACAAGAATTTGAGTTAGAAATGCGAGACAAAAAGGAAGTTGAAAATTTGATGACCGATCATCTCAGCCAGATCACTCCAATCAATACATCTGATGTTCTCCAAGATGAATTTCCATATGAAAGTCTCTTTGCAATCCAATAGTTAATTCCATGGTATGATGACATAGTAAATTTCACTGTGACTAAGTCCTTACCTAGTGATTTATCTAAAGCTGAAAAGGATAAAATTAAAAGAGAGGCTAAATATTACATATGGAATCAACCTCATCTTTGAAAATTTGCTGCTGATTTGATAATTAAATGGTGCGTTGCAGATGGTGAAATTCCTTCCATTTTAAAATTTTGCCATTCATCTGTATGTGGGGGACATTTTAGTCCCAAAAGAACAACTCGTAAAATTCTTGAATGTGGTTTATTTTGGTCCAAATTATTTTATGATACTTACATATTTTGTAAGTCTTGTGATCGTTGCCAAAGAACAGGTGGTTTTGGATGAAGAGATCAAATGCCACTTACAAATATCTTGTATGTGAAATTTTTGATATATGAGGAATTGACTTTATGGGTCCTATTCCTTCATCTTTTGGTAAGACTTATACATTTCTAGTCATGGATTATATGCCATAGTGGATAAAAGCAAAAGCTACTTATACAAATAATGCTAAGGTTGTAGTCAAATTTGTCAAATCTAACATTTTTGTGAGGTATAGAATACCTCGAGCTATGATTAGCGATACAGGAACTCATTTCTGCAATAAAATTGTTGAAACATTGATAAAGAAACATGGTGTCTCACATCGTATTTCGATTGCATACCATCTGTACACGAGTGGGCAAGCTGAAGTCTCCAACTCTTTTTATTAAATCAATTTTGGAAAAAATGGTGAATCTGAACATAAAAGATTGGAGCTTATGTTTGGATGAGGCCTTGTGCCCATATCGGACTGCTTACAAAACTCCAATAGGCATGCCACCTTAGAGGTTAGTTTTTAGTAAACCTTGTCATCTGCCTGTGAAAATATAATATAGAGCCTGTTGGGTTGTGAAGCAGTTAAACATGGATTTGGTAAAGGCTAGTAATAATAGGAAGTTGCGATTGTAAGAGTTAGAAGAAATTTGTAATGAGGCTTATGAAAATGCGAAAACTCATAAGGAAAAAACTAAAATTTTTCATGATAAAATGATTTTTAGGAAGCAAGTTTCAGTAGGACAAAAAGTTCTTCTTTATCATTCAAAGTTTAAGTTATTTCTAGGGAAATTACAATCTCACTGGCTCAAATTATTTATTGTTACTAATGTATTTTCTCATGGTACAGTAGAAATTCAAAGTTTAGACACATCCAAGGTGTTTAAGGTTAATAGATACCACCTAAAATCATACTAAGAGAATTCTCTAGTCGAAAATTTGGAAGAGATAGAGATGGTAGCCCCAATCTATCTTTGATCAAGTAAGTGTCCATCTAATGACTTAAAAAAATGCATTTAAGGGCAGCCCAAAAATTTCATGTTTAATTTTATTTCTATTTTTTAGTATTTCTCTAATTTTTAATTTTTTTAATTTGTTTTATTTCAGCTATCAATTTTATTCCATTCCCTTTAGTATTTCCATTTATTAATATTTTCAATTCTAGTTTAATTATTGAAAAATTCCCTTTTCCCACCGCCCATAGTCATTTTACCACCTAACATATTTTCACCTTTACACTTTCATTCATCTCTTCCTTTTACCTTAACTTACGCAACATTTTAGTCACCCATTGCCCAATTAGTCAATAGCCACATCTTTCCAACGCAAACCCCAACCTTTTACCCTCCTTTCCACTATAACCAACCCATTCCACAGTCTAAATTTTTGTTGATTTTGTGCTTTCATTTTCATGTTTTAGGACTGTAAAATCACAATGATTGGAACCATGCCTTCCAAGAAAAGTGATTCACATCGGTTAGCTTCACCTATCCTAACATTGATGACCACCCGACCTCCACTGGACACCACAGTTGTAACACCGACTCTATCAATTCCTCTGATGTCTAAATCAACACAAGGCCCTACAACTAGGAATTGCACTCGGAAGGGTAAACAAATTGAAAGGAGAAGCCAATGGAACTCACGAAGTGGAACTTTCACTTCTTGTCAATTACCAAAGGACAACCAAAGATTTCAACAACTAAACCAATACAAAATCCACCGCTGTAAGTATGTTCTGACTGACACTCTTGAAGCTTTACAAATTCATAATTCTTTTGAACAATTAGTTGGACAAATTTGTTGGAATGTGTTTGTTAAAATTGATTGTCCTGTATATGTTGAATTAACAAGAGAATTTTACAGCACCTTTCAATTTAATTATCATGAAGAATTCGACTTGTTTATTGAAGGAATTGTTGAATTTAGACTTATGGGTAAGGAATTTGCGTTATTTGTTTCTAAATTTAACGTGCTATGGGTTTTATATTAGTTGATGATGTTAAAAATGAATTATTTATAAGTTCCAGTTGTAATTATCATAGTGATTTTCATGCCTTTAAATTGTGGACTCAATGGTTTGTTCATCCTCAACCATATAATGCCAATGCATCTACAAGTTCATATTTTAAAAAAATCATGTTTTCAAAATCATACATCGACTCTTAGCATAGAACTTTTCAGGGCGGCGAGATTCTACTAGTACACTTTTTAAGGCTGAATTTTATTTTTTATGGTGTAAGGAGAAACAAATTCTTATTAATTTGGGTTTTTGGTTTCTGACGCAATTTCAATATATGTTAAACAAGAAATCCAAACCATTAATATTAGGGTCCTATATCACTCAATTAGCAGTCAATTTGGATTTATTAGACCTTGAAAATACTAACATGATTGTGGCTTGTGCCATAGAACCTTTGGATATGAAATGTTTGTGAGGATGGGAATCGTTGACATGAGTCATAGAAGGATGTCCTTCATTAATCCGAGTCCAGCTGTCCCTTCCAACCCATGTCCAACCACAAGGAATCAAGTTGTCCCCAATACATCGAGTAGTAGCCAACCTCCCTAGGCCAACTTGGATGCTCATCAATCTCAACTTGAAAGCCAGATGCATCGAATGGAGCACAATTTGATAGCATATTGGGCACATCAAGGATTCCAATCTCCTTACCCACCAACCCTATGATTTTGGCGCCCATCTTATAGAGAAACTTTCTTTTCTCTCCTCTTTTCTATTTTCTCTTCTTTTATTTTATGTCATTACGTTGGGGACAATGTATGGATTAGGCGTGGGGGTGGGGTATGTTCTATATAACTGCAAGTTAGGAATCTTTGTTGAAAACTTTCGAATGCTTATTACCTTGTTTACAATTGATTAGCCAACTTTGACACTTTCTAGACTTCTATTTTTAATGACTTAAGTAGTGCATATAACTTAAGTTAAATTTATTTTAAGATAGTAGATGCCACTTAGTTAAGAAATACAACTGTATACACTTAGTCAAGATTTGGCAATCATATGATTAAACATGGTGCATAATTATCTTGAATTACATTAACTTATCAAAAAGATTGAAACATCTATATCAATCTGTATTTCCTTGATGTGTGATTATCTTCTAAGGTGAATTTTTCTCTAGAACTTGCTTAGAGCCGACTTGAGATCACATCTATACATACATGCACAAAAATTATAAAGGCCATCTTTGTTTTAACCCTTTAGCTTAAAAAGCCAACCTAATTCAATATCCTTTGTTAAACCTTTTGAGTTGATTACCCTTTTTCTAGATAAACCCACAATAAACAACTAAAATCTCTCATATCTTCACCCATCATAAATGTAAATAGGCATTCTAACCACAATTTATGTCAAACTTATTTGGAGAGATATAGAAAGCAAGGAAAAGAAAAAGATGAAAGGAAGTTGAAGAGATTGAGAGTTGAAATATATATTGTACTGCTATCTTTAAATATCAGTATAATGATGAAAAATATAATAATAATAATAATAATAATAATAATAATAATAATAATAATAATAATAATAATAATACAACAGTGAAAAACAAGTTATGGAGTGTAATCTATCTCTATGCAATGACTTTGTTGACTCCTTATTGATTGAAATTCTGTCTCCACAAGTGTTTAGATGCTTTGCTAATGTTTATCATATTTCCCTTTCCGTTTATCAATCCTTACTTTTTCCTATAGTCCAATACAACCTTCAATAAAGCCCTTTTGATTTGTGTATGTTTGTATTTCAGGTGGTGAAAAGTTGGTGAAAATGCTAGCATATGGTAGAATATTTGCTTTAGATGAATTTGAGTAAAAAACTGAACCAATAAACATTTGAGTGATTTGAGTGAAATCCAATCCGTGAGAGTTTGCTATAATTATGTGCTAGTTTTTGAAATATGATTGCCTTAGATTGACTTTGTTTATATTTACTTGAATGATTAACTCTGGGGTATTCATTGATTACAAATTTGTTTAACTCTGAAGTGTGCACTATTTGTTGTGTTAAGACTCAGAATAAAGAAAGTTGATTAGTTGGCCAATTGATTGCACATTTAGTTTGTCGAGGACGAGCAAAAGATTGATGTGAGAGAATTTGATAAGTTATCATTTTTATGCTAATTTTGGATATAAATCTCTTTACAATGTTGAAATTCTTATTTAAAATTAATAGACTTGTTTTTTTAATTATTTTCAGATGATTTTTAACATATGGGAGATAAATTTGAATAAAAAAGATACATGAAAAGCAAAGGCAATTCGAATTCCAAGTTGACAAAAAAAATTTAACTAAGCATGGGCATTTGCAAAGGGAAAGTTTATCCGCAGAGTTTGATTTGAAAACAGATTCGATACACTTAAGATTCTAATTATTTTAGAAATCAAGTTATTTTCTTTGGGGATTTGCTACTTGATTTTGTGGGGAGGTGTATTTGATAAAAATAACAATAAGAGGAAAGACAAAAAAAACCCTTCTAGACATCTGAACTTTCACATTTTGTTTGACTTTGCTAGAGTTTTCGTATTTTTCTGGAACAGTACAGAGATGGAGATCATATGTTCTGCTATGTTTATATTGGGTTTTATCTCTGTTATGAGTAGTTGAATCATTCTTCTTAGTTAAAGGAAACCAACATTATGCTATAGTATGTGTGAGATTTTTTGAATAAAGTTTATTTCATTGACGACTATTAAGTATTTTTCGTATTACTTTTTATGATTAAATAGATTGATTTAATTTACAGCCAGATTAGTAGGATTTGAAATTTAGTTTTGGTAATCCAAAGTGGCAATTAGGATTACCATCTTCATGTTAGGGATTGGAAAATTCTAAGAAAGATACTTATCTAGGCTAAATACATATCATGTGTGCATTGTCTTGCTCATTGGTTGTCTAGGTTCTTAAAACTATTACTTAATCAAACTTAAGATCGTATCTAAGTTGTTGGTTAATAAGAGTGATTAGAATACATGTTTCTATTCATTCAATCCTAAGCGAGAACACCAGTTAATGAGTATTTGTAAGTGGACTTAATCTTATATCAATGATCCATACTAGTTTGATAACGTAGGTGACCCGAAACCAAGGTTAGTTCATTAATTTTTCAGGTTTGATTATTTTGGTTTATTTCCAATTTTACCATTTTTAATTTCTTAAAATCACTTTAATTCGACCCCCTCCCAAATTGTTTTAGTTTTCAACTCGTGAAACACTTACCAATAGATTCCTCGTGGGAACGATCTCAACCCTTCACTAACTACATATTTCATTATTAGAGTTGGTATTGATTTGGTTACAAGCGACAACACTACCACATTAAATTCCCATAACATTAAGTTCATCAAGTTCACATAAGCAATTTAAAAATATCTGAATAAATAATAATCCGAAGTTAAAAAAAACAACCATAATGATTCAAAGAAAGCATTCAATTATGCTAAGAAAACATCCAAGTTCTTCCCTTGGGACAAAATATATATAAAAAAAGTTAGGAATCAACTGAAAAGTGAGGAATTCGCTACTTTAATTGACAGAGTGCATCTAAACATACTAGAAAAATGCCCTAGACGAGGAATAAGGCAAGTCGACTACCTGAGTTTGCTTGATCACATTCAAGATCAAAGGCAAAATGTTTAGCAATGTAATAGACTCAAGAACACTCTATGTCATCCAAGGAACACCACTGGCATACAAAAATTATGCAATCAAGCACTAAAAATATAATAAAGAGTGAGGATTACTCCTAATTGCAATCATTGCCTCAATGATTTGTTGTGTACATAACATTTCTTATTTGTATAAAATTTTACTGATTTACCAAAAAAAATGATTATTCCCAAATTGAAAATTTTCCTAGTACCATTGGTATAAACCAACTTGGCCTGAGATGGATAAATTGAAACCATATCAGTACTTGGAAACTAATTTGCCAACATAAGCTTATGGAGCACAAAATATTTCTCTAACAATGCATCTGCACACAAGGCAGGAGAAGATGGCTAAGAAGTCAATTTACCATTGGTTAAAACAGTGGCCATCATATCATTAGTCACAACCCAATCATCATCATATAGTTGGTCACTAAGTAAATTTTCAAACCCCAAAAATGTATTCAACATATCTAGATCAAATTGAATCATAGTACTCCTTATATATACAACATGATAGCTTAAGGTGGAATCATTCAATACATCTTTATCAAGATTATAATAAATTATCTAACTAATTTAAAGTCGTGATGTTTCGATAACAATGTCAACAAATTTCTTTTAGTTAACATAATATATAAACAAAATTGTTGATGTTCATCCAAATTTATAGGATGATCAAGAACTAACCTAGTTTTCGCAATGGAATCCCATTTATATTTTGCAATAAAAGAGTAAAACTTATATGATAAAGCATTATTAACTAAAATTTTTAATCTTTGAGGAACAAATGGAGTGGAAATCGGTGGTGACCTAACCGTAGAGATAAGAGCAGTGGTCTTGATGGTATTCTCTTTCAAATTATAGTCAGATTCCACTATTATAGAGGACAACACCCTTAACAAATCAGTATTGACTGATGGTTGTTCCCGAATAGATGAAGGGTCGAGAATGTCAATGGGCATCGTCGAGGATGACCCGATACTAGTTGATGTCCTCCCATGAGGTGGGTTTTTTCATAAACGGTTAGAACGTCAATAAGGGATGGCGAGTGAGGGAAGAGAGGTCATCGGTGACAAACCTATATGAGAAGATGAAGCTTGACGTTTTGATTTGCCCATGATAGCTCCAAAAACAAGAATGCCTAATAAAAAGAAAGAAGGTAGACGTCAGTAGGGAGACTTAAGTGAGAGATACCAAAGAGAGAAGAAGACTTTATAGTGAGAGACACCTAATAATCGAAAATGAAAAGGAGAGTTAAACCAAGTGTAAAAGTGAAATTTTAAAAAAAAATTGAAAGAAGAGGAAGAGGGGTGTGGGGGCAACAACAAAAGAAAGAAACAAAATTTAGGGATTTTTTCACTTTCTAATTCCCTTCCCCAAACACATTATCCCAAAGCCCCTCGAAGGAATTCAAATCTGATCGAATCAAGAGGTTTTGTAAAAATATCAACCAGTTGCTACATATGAAAGAACTGCAATTTTGGTTTCTACAAGCTCACGAATGAAGTGATACTTTAAGTCAATATGTTTGGTTCTAAAATGATGAATGGGTTTTTCGAGATGTCTATAGCACTTTTGTTATCACACATAAGAGTCAGCACACTTTGATCAATTCCATAATCTTCTAACATTTGTTTCATCCACAACCATTGTGAACAAAAACTACCTGCAATAATATATTCCGCTTATGTGATTGAAAAGGAGATAGAGTTTTGTTTCTTAATATGCCATTAGATCAAATTATCACCCAGAAAGAAACAACCCTTGTAGTGCTTTTGGGTCATCTAAATTTCCAGCCCAGTCTGCATCACTATACCTAAATAAATATGAAGTAGAATCACATGAATACCATAATGCAAACTCATAAGTACTACTAACATACCTGATAATCCTCTTTATTACTGTCAAGTGTGACTCTTTCAGGTTCGATTGATAACTAGCACATACTCCAACACTATAACAAATATTCAATCTACTTGCAGTCAAGTAAAGTAGGCTTCCAATAATGCTTCTATATAGGTGTACATCAACACTTTTTCCATTATCTTCTTTGTTCAATTTGATAGATGCACTCATAGGAGTTCTAGCATACCATGCATTCCCAAGACCAAATTTAACTAATTACTTTGCATATTTAGTTTGTGATACGAAGATACCATCCTTCACTTGTTTAATTTGTAAACCAAAAAAGAAATTCAATTAAACTATTATGTTGATCTCAAATTGATGCATCATCAACTCTACAAATTCATTCACCATCTCTGGATGAGTGGAACCAAACACATTATATTCAACGTAAATCTATGCAATCATCAAATTAGATTTGAATTTGTTAAGAAATAGGGTTTGATCAACACTACCTCATTTATAGCCTTGTTTGAGTATATATTGAGTGAGCCTTTCTTACCAAAGCCCGACGCTTATTTAAGATTGTAAAGAGCTTGCTTTAGCTTGAAAACATAATCAAAATGTGCTGAATCAATAAAACCTTTCAGGTACTCGACATATACCTCTTCTTGTATAACCCACTCAAGAATGTGCTCTTCAAATCCAGTTGGTAGAGTTTGAAGCCTTCCAAACACGTTATACCCAATAGTAGTCTAATTGATTCAAGTCTTGCCACAAGTGCAAAATTTTCGTTGAAATCAATTCCTTCAATACGAGAATAACCTTGAGCTACTAACCTTGCCTTATTTATATTCATGTTACGTTTTTCATCGATTTTATTGCGAAATACCCATTTTGTTATGATGATATTCACATTTGATGGTCTTGTCACCAATTCCCAAACATCATTGCGAGCAAATTATGTCAATTCTTCTTGCGTAGCTATTGTCTAAAACTCATCTTGTAAGGTTTCTTTCAGGTTTTAAGGTTTGAATGAAGAAGTGTAATATAAAAGTCCCGCAAGTTCTTTATAATCTATCATATTTCTCTCTCCTATTTTCCTTCTATCACTGACCTTTTCGATTACATTCTCAATAGGATGACTTCTTTTGATTCGTGATGGTGGATCCCCGTTAAGATCATCTTCCTGTGTGTTTTCATCATTCAAAAGAATGATTTCATCATCAGGTATATGGATGGCTCCTTCTTCTAAAGCAACAAACTTATCCTTTGTCTGGACAATTCCTTTACCTATAATGATTAACTGTAGGTCTGGGCAGTTTTTGGTTTTTAAGTCTTTGCATTGTTAGGCTAATTCGTGAGGTTGGTTTTGAAGATTTTCATCAACTAATTTTTCAATTATTTGATGTATATCATCCACTGCAACATTTATAGATTTCATCACTATTTCGATTCTTTGATTAAACACCCATATGCCTTGTTATGTGTTAAATACCAATAAAGATCCTTTCATCACTTCAGCTCTTAAACTTTTCGAGCTATTGTTTATATCCTATAATATAACACTTACTGCCAAATATATAGAAGTAGTTGATATCTAGTTTTTTTCCCTTCCAAAGTTTATATAACGTCTTGCTCAAGTTACTTATGAGATATACGCATTTACTTATGTAATGTGAATCTTGATGATATTTTTCTTCCATTTAACATAGATTTGGCCATTTCTTGAAATGTTTTAATCGTCCTCTCGAAAACTTCATTTTGTTGAGGAGTTTTAGGTGCTGAAATTTCTTATATGGTATCATATTTCTCATAAAATTCATTGAAACTTGCATTTTCAAACTCTATTATATGATTTGATTGTATTTTTAACATTGTCAAAATTTTCAGATTTGGAACTTGCAGATATAAACTTCTAAAAGCCTCAAATGCATATGATTTCTCCTTCAAAAAATTTTAGATATGTAACTCAATGGGCCATTGGAGAGTCGAGCCAACCTGATTAATTGAGCCCAAGTTTATTATATAAATTGGCAAAAATTTCATGGTTTTTACTACACTTCTTGGCTCTTATTTTTAGATTTTATGTTTAATTTGACTCTTGAGTGCTTCCTTTTACTTTACATAGTTTGAGAGTAAAATTGTCACAAATCATTATTAATTGCACTAATTAATTTTTTTAGAATAATTGATACTACAAACTACCATTTTTTATCATTGTAGGAGACTCAAAAAGAAGAAGTAGAGTCAAGGGAACGCTGAAGATGATAAGTAAATAAGTCAACAAGTCAACAGGTACAACAGGAAGTTCGCCGCAGTGAAAGGATGATGTGTTGCCACGACGCAGTATAAAGAATTCCAAGCAAAACTTTCGGAAAAGTTCGCTGCGACGAGAATTAATTCTGTCGACGTGGCAAAAGAACCAACATTCCAAGCTAAAACTTTCAGGAAAAGTTCGTCGTAGCCAACCTTCAAATACCCAAACCATTTTCAGAAGTTTACCCACTATGCAACCCAAAACATAACCCGTTTCTTTTAAACCTATCTATTTTAGGTTAAGAAGAAGAGAGCCGATAGAGTTTTTCAACACACATTAACTATCTCTACCTTCGGATACACACCTTCATTCCCTCTCATCCACTTCACAGTCTGCTTCTTCACTGACTACTACCATGAATGATTCTAGTGGGTTCTCAATTGTGAGTTCTCCTGGAGTTATGGTTGGCTAGGCACCTCTTTCCTCTTAGAAAATGTAGCAATGGCTAGAGTTTAATGGGCTTCAAGGGGGGCGGGGTAGTTTATTCAATGTTCAACTATATTGTTATGAACTCCTAGGTTTAGGATTTGTAATTTGTAGTTGAACATTCTTGATTATAGTTTAATCAAGTGTTGGATTTTCAATGTGTTATTGGGATTTGTTGATGTAGAACTTGAAACTTGAATATATGAAGCCTCATATATTTCTATTTGTGATCTTGTTAATTCTCTTTTATCTGCCTAGTTATATTTGATATTGAGTTGATTCTAGATCTCAAAGTGACTTATTGCATTGACTTACCCATTGTACACACTAAGAGCATTCAACAAGGTTTTAAGAAATGGAGTTCATTGATTAAGACCTTTGACTTAAAAAATTCTTTAAGGTTTACCATTTGAAACTTAGTGATTCACTCCCATTAAAATTCATTTCGAACTATGATAGCCACAGCTCGTTTTCAAGAGGATACTATCATCATTTGATCATTGTTTTTATCTTATCTCTTTTTTATTCCCAAAATCCAAAGAATACTTTTCATTACATTTTCTTACAATTCATTTATTTTTGTCCAAATTTTCGAAGATCAAAACCCCCACTTCCTTGCTAATTTGGTTTGTATATCATGACATATAGGCTACCTTAGATCCATTCATTAGGTTCCGATTAAGTGAAATGACTCGAGGTTGCATTCTATACTGCAATTCTTGGAATTAAAATTTTTGATTTGATCTCCAAGAATAAGAACAAAAGGCTTCAAATAAAAATGGCGTCGTTTCCGGGGAACTAAACAATTGGTTCTTTAGGTTAGTTGTTGTCATTTTTGCTGCTAAGTGAGGTGAGGAACCTTGGTTTAGATTGCATTTTAGATAGTTTGGTTTCATACTTGTCAATAGTATAGAATTTCATTTTCTTTCGTTAGCATAAAATTTTGAAAACTAAAACAAATAGGATACCAAACTTTTTGCACATCACATACTTAGCATTTTTACACCCGTATAGTTTTGAACATTTCTTTGTTGCTTTTTCATACATACATACTTCACTTGCACACTTTATTCTTACATATACTTTCGTACACCACACACTTGCATCCTTCACATCTCGCCTTTTTATTTGACTTTGTGTGCTTACAAGAAATTTTTGTTATTTTTTATTTTATTTCCATTTAAAATTGTTTCCATGCATGCCTAAGAGAGTCAAACTTCTACCTTTCTATCATAAAATTGAGAGATGTTTGAGAAAGATTAGAAAGGAGAGGAGAGAAAAAGAGAAAAGTCCGGTAGTTGTCGAAGAAGAGTCTAGTCGGCCAAGGAGTGAGAGTGAGTTGATAAAAAGAGTGATCATGGCTGAGAACTCAGCTTTTCTGCAAAACCCTAACTTTCATGCTAACCAACCTAGGAATGGTGATAATGGAGGTAATGGGGAACATGAGCGAGTTGGGGAGAATAATGGGAATAAAAAAAGGAGAACCATTAGGGAAGCAACTACCTCTGATGTTAATTATGATCAATTTACTATTGCTTGTCCTAATTTTGATGTCAATTTTGAATTTAAAGGATTACTCATTAACTCTTTTCCTAAATTTCATGGATTGACAGGAGAGGATCCCTACATGCATTTGCAATCTTTGTCCATGATCTATCAGAGTATGAAGCCGGTGGGAGTCTCACTTGATCAAGTACTATGAAAGGTTTTTCGCTTATCACTAGAAGGAAAAGCCCGGGAGTGGTATATGAGCCTCCCAAGGCACATGGCGAATGCCTACCATAGTTAGGAAAATTTGAAGAAAACATTCTTGGAAAAATATTTTCCGGCCTCCGCAACTTCATCGATGAGGATGGAGAATCTATTCAGCACAGTAAGATTATGATGAATCCCTTTATGATTATTTTAATCGCTTCCAAGATCTATTGTCCAGATGCCCCCTTCATCAGAAACCTAATGAGCAGTTAGTGCAGTATTTTTATGACGGGTTGAAAAGTCAAGATAAAGGTATGTTGGATGCGGCATCGAGAGGTTCTTTAATTGATCTTACAGCTACGGAGGCATAGGATGTGATCAAGAAGATGGCTTTGAATCATCAACATTATAGTGTGAGATATACTAGAGGTGTACATATGTTGGGAGCCATAATAGCCCAATCCAAAAGAACGGAGAGCTTGGAGTCCAAAGTTGACTCTTTGGAAAACAAAGTAACTTCACAGTTGTACTTCATCACTGCAGAACTGAAAAATCTAAGTGTGCATCGCCTGAAATCTTATATGGATCTTACCGCACCCAGTTGTGATACTTGTGGGTCAGTGATGCACATATCTAGTGTTTGCCCCAGTTGGTATGAAGAGGTGTCTGTAGTGTATTCGGGTCGGATCAATCAGAAATGGGCCCCCTACTCCAACACTTATAACGAAGGATGGCAGGCAAAACCTAGGTTCAGTTGGAGGAATGAAGAGGGAAGGGGTCCAAACAGATTTCAACAAGGAGGAGGAGCTGGTTCTTCCATTATCCAGATCCCCAACCAACAGCAAGCCTTGACTGTCCCACCCAAGGAGGACACTAACCAACTGTTGCACAATATGATGACTTTGATGAAGGAAGAAAGGAATTCTAACAATAATCAGTTCAATGCCATAGCTTCTCTAATTTATTAAGACTCTTCAAAGATTGTTGCTCGGTTTAATGCCCTAGAAAAGAGAATGGAGCAATGGGAGATGAAAGCTGAAAATATCAATTCCTATGTCACCCAATTGTCCAACAACATGAGTGAGAATCAAGCAAGAAGTAGTAGAGCTATCCCCTCAAAAACTGTTATAAACCCCAAAAGTTTAAATGTAATAGCTCTTCGTAGTGGGAAACAAGTGAGGTTTAAAAATCAAGATGAGGGAGAAGGTGAAGAGGAGATTGAGAGCAGAGAATTGCCTTTAACAAAGGACAAGGTCAAGAAGTCCGAAAGTTCCAAAGAAAAATCACTTTTGACTAAAACGAAGTCCGAATCAGGGAGCAAAGGAGCTAATTCTGAGAGCTACAAGGAACAAGCAACAACAAGGGAGTATATGGAACCAAGCAAGCATGGAGTCAATGAAGCCAATGGTAAGGAGGTAAATCTTTAAGACCTTCCTTTTCCTAATTTATATTTGATGAGAAAACGAATGACTGATACCATGCATGAAAAAGATATCATTGATTTTTTTAGTAAAGTGAAAGTCATATCATTGATTTTTTTAGTAAAGTGAAAGTCAATATTCCTTTGCTTGATCTTATGAAACGAGTCCCTGCTTATACCAAATAGCTTAAAGACCTGTGTACCCATAAGAGGAAGTTTAGGCCAAATTAAAGAATTCAAGTAAGCTCGAATGTGTCTACCTTATTCAAACCTCAAATCCCTGTAAAATGCCAAGACCCTAGACTTTCACTATTCCTTGCACTATAGGTAAAGCTACCATAAGGGGAGCCTTTAGATCTAGGGGCAACCATTAATATTATGGCTAAGTCTGTCTATCAATCACTGGGAGTCAAGAAACTTAAGTCTACATCTGTAGTTCTCCAATTGGCTGATAGGTCTATTAGGCATCCTATGGGCATTATAGAGGATATTTTGGTCTAGGTTAAGGGTTTGGTTTTTTCAACTGATTTTTATGTGCTTGATATGTCTTCAGAAGCTGTGCAGGATACTACCTTGATTCTCGGTCAACCCCTTCTTAAGGACTGCTAGTACTATAATTAACATGAAAGAAGGTGTAATTACCATAGAGGTAGGAGATCAATAGGTGAGTTTTAATATTAATGAGGTTATGAAACACCCCCATGAGCATTATTCGCTCCTAGGAGTTAACATGCTTGATATTGTTATTGATGATGCATGCCCTGAGTTTGAACTCTAGCACGTTGACTCTAACTCTGCAATGAACCCATTGAATGCTACGTTTATCACTGATGACTCCTTGGAAGAAGGATTTTTTGCTAATGTTTTAGGTAAACCGAGAAATGTGGACATTAACACCTAAGTGGCAAGCGGTCAAGTTGCCTCACCATAGCATAGCTATCTAATAAACATCCACCAGGAGACACAAGATCCATCGTAGTCATCTCATCCTTCACTTACTACTTACTTTTGCTCTTTTGTTGAATATGACATTGTGGATGCATGTATGTTGAATAAGTGTGGGGGAGAAATCGTTTCAGTAGGACCTAGGTTTAGTTTTCAATTTTTGCAATTTCAATTCAATAAATTCATTCCTCTCCCTTTTATGCTCGCTGTGTTTTTGATTTGATGCATACTACATTTTCCATGTTTGAGGAATTTGGTGCGATTGATCAGGTTGCATTTTGCTCTCTGATTGCATATTTGTGTTAATTGTTCTTCACATTGAGGACAATATGATGTTTAAGTGTGGGGGATGTTTCAATTTGCAATTCTTGTTTTGCATTCTGCATCATTTTCGGCCATTTAACCGCTTATGCAAGTTAATTGTGCGTAATGTTAAAATTTTAAACTTGGTGATTGAGGCCAATTGCTTGTTTCAAATGTTTTTGTAATTTTTCTCCACGGCGAATTCTTTCTTCGCTACAGCAACATTGCGAAATTAAATTTTTGTCATGGTGAACTCTTTCTTTGCTGTGGTGATGTTGTGAAATGAATTTTTCATCGCGACGAACTCTTGGTTTCACCGCGATGATGCCATATTCTATGCAGAAATTGTTTTAAAATTGCCTCATTTCAATAATTCTCCCTAATTAGATTCTTGTCACTCTTGTATCTCAAAGATTTTATAAGTTTCAAAGCAATCCCTGTGTTTTTGAAAATGCCTTCTAATTTTTTAATGATAGTCGATTTTGGCTAATTTCATTTTCAACACTTTCAACACAAAGTACGTGAGGGTATGTTGATAAAGTATCACTTTACGTTTTTAAACTTTGAGATTGTTAATTGAGATATTAACCTTGTTGGAAGGATATTTGGGCCTGAATTATTTCATTATTGTGTGTATCTGCTTAATTTCATATCTCTCTAAAACTTGTTTTAATTCTTAATCAAAGCTTGATGAACTAGAATTTTGTTAACATGATAGAGGCATTCTTTCAAAACCCTATTGACCCAAACACAAACCCCCTAAACACTTATCTATTGCTAGCCCTTTGAGCCATATTATTGAGTACATGCACACATCTTCTTATGGGTGTCAATATTTTACTTCCCGTTCTCTTCAAGTTTATCCTTGTAAAATTTTTCTCTCAAGAAATTGGTTATTGAGAAAAGTCAAGGAAGAAAAGAAAGTAAAAAAAATCTCAAATATATATATATATATATATATATATATCAAAAGAAAAAAATGGTTAAATGACCGATTATGTTGTTGTTTGTGTAAATATTGTCTTACTCACATTTGACATTTATTTCATAATCGTGGTGCATATACTCATTTTTCTTTATTCTGTTCCATCCATTTCATTTAGCCTTCCGTACACTACAACCTTGAAAAGTCCTCTTGATTTTTGAAATTATAGTTCTTGTACTGGAGAGGTAGAACTATCACAAACTTATGGTAGAGAGTGGATTAAGCAGATTTTAGAGTGAAATTATCTAAAAAATAAGTGAGTTGAGAGTAAACACCTTGCCTTGAGTGAAATCTTTTTTGCTCAATCTCTTGGATTAAATTCTTATAGTGTTTATTTTCTTGACGTTCTTTCAGTCTGCTTTGATTGATCTCTGAGAAAGTGATTTTACCAATTTTCTACTCTCATTCTAAGAAGAATTGATACTGCAAACTACCATTTTTTGTCATTGTAGGAGACTCAAGAAGAAGAGACTCAAAAAGAAGAATTAGAGTCAAGGGAAGGCTGAAGATGATAAGTCAATAAGTCATCGAGTCAACAGGTGCAATAGGAAGTTCGCTGCGGCGAATGGATGATGCGTCACCACAAAAAAGTATAAAGAATTCCAAACAAAACTTTAGGAAAAAGTTCACCGCGGCATGAGTTAATTTTGTCTCCCCGGTGAAAAAACCAACATTCCAAGCTAAAATTTTCAGGAAAAGTTCGCAACAGCGAACTAATCTATCTCCGCGGCGAATCTTCAAATACCCAAACCATTTTTGAAAGTTTACCCACTGTGCAACCCAAACCATAACCTGGTTCTTTTAAAACCTATCTATTTTAGGTTAAGAAGAAGAGAGCTGATAGAGTTTTTCAACACACATTCACTCTCTCTACCTTCGGATACGCACCTTCATTCTCTCTCATCCACTTCACAGTCTGCTTCTTGACTGACAACTACTACCATGGATGATTCCAGTGGGTTCCCGATTATGCATTCTCCTGGAGTTATGCTTGGCTAGGCACCTCTTTCCTCTTGGAAAATGCAACAATGGCTAGAGTTCAATGGGCTTCAAAGGGGAGTAGTTTATTCCATGTTTGACTATATTGTTATGAACTCCTAGGTTTAGGATTTGTATTTTATAGTTGAACATTCTTGATTATAGTTTAATCAAGTGTTGGATTTTCAATGTGTTATTGGGATTTGTTGATGTAGAACTTGGAACTTGAATATATGAAGTCTCATATATGTCTATTTGTGATCTAGTTGATTCTCTTTTATCTGCCTAGTTATGTTTGATATTGAGTTGATTCTAGATCCCAAAGTGACTTATTGCATTGACATACCCATTGCACACACTAAGAGCGTTCAACAAGGTTTTAAAAAATTGAGTTTATTAATTAAGACATTGGACTTAAAGAGTTCTTTAACGTTTACCATTTGAAACTTAGTGATTCACTCCCATTAAAATTCATTTCGAATTATGACAGCTAAAGCTCGTTTTTAAGAGGATACTATCATTATATGATCATTGTTTTTATCTTATCGCTTTTCTATTCCCAAAATCCAAAAAATACTTTTCATTACATTTTCTTACAATTAATTTATTTTGTTCAAATTTCTGAAGATCAAAACCCCCACTTCCTTGCTAATTTGGTTTGCATATCATAACATGTAGCGCCCCCTTTACCGTAGGGTACGCACCGGGACGCCCATGAGTCGTTCCGACGCATATCCCACAGCAAGGAAGTGCTACTATCGAAATCAATCACTAAATACTCAAATGGCATCAATA
>JANTNU010032594.1:0-19703 GCA_024752395.1 Erythroxylum havanense
GGCTCTGCTGCACCGTGGTATTGCTGCCAGATCTCCCAGTCATAGTAGACTGAGCTCCCAAAGTCTCGGGGCAATTCCTAACCAGGTGGTCCATCGAGCCATACCTAAGACAGGCTCCAGTCAGCCACCGACACTCTCACTGTGCCTCCTCTCACAATGCTCATAGACTGGAGGAATCTGCCCTGAACCTCTGGCACTACCACTGCCACTACCAGTCTGTACAAATCTGCCTCTCTGCCTGAACCCAGACTGTCTAGCTCCTCCAGAGGACCTGAAAGGTCTGCTCTAGCGCTTACTGTACCCTCTGCTGGCACTGCCTTGGCTGTCACTCGGCCTCTTGCCCCTGGACTCCTGACCAGTCTCAGTCTGACTCTGCCTCAGAAGCTGCTCAATCTGCACTGCAGCAGCTCTCAACTCGATAAAAGTGCCCATGTCAGACCGGGTCAACCTGATACAGATCTCCAGATTGAGTCCGCCCTCAAACCTCCGGCACCTATCAGCCTCAGTGGCAATCAGAACAGAAGCATACCCCATCAGCTCATTGAACCTCACCTCGTACTCAGCCACTGACATCTGTCCTTGCCTCAACTCCAAAAACTCCTGCATCTTCATCTCCAGATAAACCTTGGGCATATAATTTTCCCGGAAGGCTCTCAGAAAATCATCCCATGTCAGAATACAAGGTCTGGTGGTACTGCCTGGGACAGTCTTCCATCACTGATATGCAGGACCCTGAAGCAGAGAGACTACATAGTCGAAACGCTCATCAGAGTCGCAGTCCATCTGATCGAGGACTCTCTCAGTCCTCTCTAGCCATCCCTCAGCCTCGGCAGGGTCTGTGCTGCCATAGAAATCAACAGCCCCCTGCTTGCGCAGTCTGTCATACCTCCTCTCCCGTCTCACGGGAACTGTAGGAGGCAACTCCTCAGAACGAGACATAGACGACTCCCTACTAGCTCCTACTGATCCTAGGTCAGCTGGTTGATCCATTTGATCTCCAAGAACGGATGACCTACAATAAACAAGAATTTTGATAAATTTCCCCTCTTTTCATTGAAATTCAAGCCTAAAAATAAACTATGCCCAAAAGATGCCAAACCATGCTCTGATAATGTAGCGCCTCCTTACCGTAGGGTACACACCGGGACGCCCGTAGGTCATTCCGATATATATCCTACGACGAGGGTGCACTACGTTCGATCAATACTAAAATCCACATGGCATCAATATAATCAAACTACAATATTAAAAATCACTAAACTTTGAAACCAATAAAATATCCTTTCATTTCATAACGTCAACAGGAATATAGACAAGTCTATCAGTTCCTTACAGTCTAAATACAATATTCCAAAAAGGAAACTGATACAAAAGTCTATACTACGACATCCTCAAAATCAATCTCAGCTGACCGACCTGTATGCCATCGCTTCTCTTGCCAACGTGCTCACATGGCAAGAAAAGTCTATCTCTGGAGCTAGGAGTCTAATCTATCAGTCCTGAAAAATAGATGCAATTTTGGGTGAGTTTAATGAGAAACCATCATCGATGGTTCACTCAATTCATACATTACGCAAATTGCGTACAGCACATCACAGTAATATTCAAATATCATATCACAGTTTATAATTTCTCATGCCATCACAGAAACTCAGTAATCATCACAAATCAGTTAACACATTTGTATGCAATGCATATGTGACTCTTTTCCAGTTATTTCAGTGTTGTGACCGAGTGCCTATTCAGTGACAGTGTTCAGTAGACGCGTCTAGGGAGTAGGAGAGCCCTCATGCAGGATGCACTAACTCCCCTCGAGCTCGAGGCTCGGTTCAGTAACAGTGTTAGAGCTCAAAGCTCTTTTCAGTATTAGTAGCGTCTCAGGTCAAAACGTTCGTTATCTGTTCATGCATTTATGGATGAAATGCACAATGTCCAATGATTCCCAGTCCTATGGCCATAAAAGCCCATTTAACACAGTTTCCCATAATCACGTATCATTCATAACCAATTTATCAAAAGCATGCATTTCGATTCTAATCATTCACGTATTCATATAATTCACATTGGCAAACTGTTCACATAGAGCATTTAACAGTCAGTAATTGAGGAACCAACTAGGTTACTCACCTATAATTTCCGAGCTACTGCCTGGAAGTCCCAGAAATATCCGTGAAATGACGATCCAACGGTGCCTCTATAACAGTCAAATAATTACCCATTACTAAATGCTCAGTCAAAATAATTCAATGCTGCATATGTTTAATGAAAATATGTACGATGCATATTCATGATTTTTCGGCGCTAAAACCCACTTTCGCAATCTCTTGCCTCATAACCAAAATTTACTATTCACTATATCAAGAGTATCCATTGATTTCAGAAGTCTCCAATTGAAACTCCAATCATCATAATAAAATCCTTAGGTTACAATAGAAAATTATAGTTGACTTTCTCTCAATGATTAAGACCATACTAAATTAAATTCTAACTTTCATTCATTTCCTCAATAGTAGACCTCTTTCTCTAATTCATAACGAATCAAGAATCACCTCAATTGGAGGTCTACACCATAAATTATGCCCCAAAAACTAAACTATTTCACTTCAGAAAACTGCCCCTCGCCGCGACCAAGGGTCCTTCGCCGCGACGTATAAGGGTCGCTCGCCGCGGTGTGGAAGAGGCTCGCCGTGGTGAACACCTTCCTTAAGCTCGCCGCGACGCATGAGGAAAGACGCGTCACGAAGTAAAATTGTACGCTCGCCGCGACGTCTCGCCCCGCTCGTCGCGGCGATGACCTTTGCCCGCTCGTCGCGACGAGTATTCAGACGTCGCGACGTGCGGACAGTACCGTCTTCTCCGATCGATTTTTCATCCTTTCTCTCTCTAAAAATCAGTATTAATCACTCTCAACTACCCATTCATACACAATAAATACCATAAACACATCAAACAACTATAAATAACAACATTAAAGCTATTAAACTTACCAAATCGAAGCTCAAATCCTTAAACCCCAAATCTCCGAAAGATCTCTCAAATCTCTAACAACCACGGTGATCTCCCAAAGCCATACCAAACATCATCCTCTCCAAGATTTCTAACTGATATTCAAACACAATGAAAGAGAAACAAGCAAGAATCTCCAAGGGAAAAATCGAAATCGTCGAAGGGAAGAGAAGAGTCGTGCCCTAGAGGAAGAGAAGATGAACTTTGAAGAAATATTCAAAACCTAAGGTTTATATATACAGGTAAATTTAAACCTATAGATCATCAAACATAAGTCCTCAAATTCATTAAATTTCAGTCTCAATTTTCCAATGGCTCAACATTTTTATTCCTAAACTCATAAATCTATTTTTTTCCATGCCATTTGCCCATCAATTTCGAAACCGGAATCTAATTCATCAGTCTCTAAGTCATTTTTTCGGTCCGAATCTATAACTCTAAAAATTCCAGAAAAATTCCTATAAATCCTCAAAAATATAAAACACAAGATCCTATACTCCAATTTCAATTTCAAAACCCTAAAATTCAATTCTCACTCTAATTCAAATATACAAACCCAATTATCCCAAAATTCCTAATAAGTCACAATCAATCATGATTATCTCAAATTCACCAATTAAATCACAATCATAATTAAATGCCGGAAAATGTCATGAATGCATGTACCTATAAATGCATGTGCAATTAACTCGTGAATGCTCAGTCCATAATATGCAGTATGAAATGCTACCCAGTCCCGATTTACCAATATGCCCATCACATCGGTAACGGGATGTTACAGAGTTAGTTACAGAACTCAACTGAATAATCGTTTCTTTCAAGATTCAAGAAGCAGTTACAGACGAAGGCTACAAATATGAGTCGAAGTCGAAGATTGAAAAGTTACATTACAAACACACTTAAACGTTACAAAAGCTGTCAATACCTGAACCGGCTCAGAAAGAAAGAATACTTGTAAAGTTGTTGAGAGATAATGAAATCTCAGGAAGACATCTGAGGACTGGACGTAGCCCACAGTTTGGGGTGAATTAGTATAAAAATTACTGTATCAACTTCTCTCTATCCTTGTCTCTCTTATCATTCAAATTTTCGATTTTACTTAGTTTTCAAACAAGTTTTCGAAGATTACGATTAACTTTGATTTGCAGTAGTTCTTTTAAAAAGAACAAGTTTTTCTTTTAACAAAACGATTTTGAAGGTTTTTCAAAAAGGAGAAATACACAATTCAACCCCCCTTCTTGTGCATTTATACATTGTATAATAAGCATTGTAATAATATGTGATTCACTTCAATTAGTATCAGAGCTTGGTGTCCAAGGATCACATTAACAACGTGTGGATTAAAGATTATGGCAGAATCACATACTTATATTGAAGAAGGTGCCTCAGTCACTAGACTTCCAGCATTCAACGGAGAAGACTATCATTACTGGAAAGATAGGATGCGGCTGTTTATAGAATCTACTCATGTTGACCTTTGGGACGTGATAGAGAATGGACCATACGCACCAGAAGCCGAAGAGGAAAGTGATGAGGAGGTAGCTTCTAAATACTATGACCTGCATAATGTATATTCGGAACTACTAGAGGACTCTCATGCTATTCTGAAACAATACAATCTGTTAAAGAAAAAGTATGTAGAAAACCTCAAACATACACAAGATTTAGAGAGAGAAAATACATGTTTGAAACAGCAAGTAGAGGAAAGTAAGAAAAAGAAAGTTGTAGATAGATCGGAAGAGATCAATCAGTTGAAGCTTAGGATTAAGAATCTTTCAGCTGATTTAGTGACCTTTACTGAGAATACAAGGAAAATGAAAAAGATGTTAGGAAAATGTAGACATCCGAGTGATAAAACCGGATTAGGGTTTACAAGAAATAAATCTCATCATTAAAGAAAGTTTTTCTTTCAGAAAAAGAAGTATCACTAAACACGCATTCATCAACAAACTTATCAAATGAATCATTCTGTGTATGTTACTAACCCAAAAGGACCCAAGAAAATATGGGTACCAAAAAATAAAATAGTTTCTCCTACAGATATCCTTCCTTGGAAGATGCGACAAGCACCGTTGGTATTTGGACAGTGGATGCTCGCGACATATGACAGGAAGAAGGTCTATGTTTCTAGATCTTCAGTATAAGAAGGGAGGATCGGTAACTTTTGGAGACAACCAGCAGAGCAAGATAATTGGAATCGATAAAATAGGTAAAGATTCCTTTGCATGCATTGATAATGTGCTGCTTGTTGATGGTATGAAACACAATTTGATTAGTGTCAGTCAATTGTATAATTCTGGTTTTGAAGTTATGTTCAATTAAAATCTTTGTGAAGTCAAAAACAAAGATGGGTTTATATTCTTTTCTGCTAAGAGAAGAAATAATCTTTACAAAATTGATTTAGAAGATTTTCAAAATCAAAATGTTTCATGTTTTTTATCAACTGAAGAAGGAATAGACTACAATGAGACATATGCTCCAGTAGCGAGACTTGAAGTGATTAGGATATTGCTGTCATATGTGGTTTGTCATGATATAAAGCTTTTTCAGATGGATGTAAAAAGCGCATTTCTGAATGATTTTATAGACGAAGAGGTGTATGTTAAGTAACCTTTTGTTTTCGAGGATGTTAGGTATCTAGATCATGTCTATAGACTTCATAAAGCGTTATACAACTTGAAGCAAGCTCCTAGAGCTTGGTATGATCGTCAAGTACTTTTCTCTTAGAAAGTGGTTTTAGAAGAGGTCATGTAGATAAGACGCTCTTTAGAAAGAATTATGAGAATGAGTTTATTTTAGTGCAAATTTATATTGATGATATCATTTTTGGTGCTACCTCAAGGAATTTATGTATGAGATTTGAGAGTCTGATGAAAAATGAGTTTGAGATGAGAATGATGGGTGAAAGAATTGTTGTCTAAATTTGATATGAATAATGTGAAGCCTATGGCTACTCCGATGCATCCTTCGAACCTTTTGTCGAAAGACAAAGTTGGTAAGAAGGTGGATCAAACCCTATATAGAGGGATGATCAGTTCTTTGCTTTATCTTACAGCAAGCAGACCTGACATATTGTTTAGTGTATGTTTGTGTGCAAGGTTTCAGGCCAATCTTAGAGAGTATCATTACATAGCTGTTAAAAGAATTATGAGATATCTCGCAGGTACTACTGATCTTTGCTTAATGTTTGAAAAAAGTAAAGATTTCAGGTTGATTGGATATTGCGATGCGGACTATGCTGGAGATAGAGTTGAAAGGAAGAGTATGAGTGGAGGCTGCCACTTTCTTGGCTCAAACCTAATTTCCTGGTCGAGCAAGAGACAAAGCTCAATCACTCTATCAACTGCCGAAGCCGAGTACATGTCTGCCGCAAGCTGTTGTTCACAAACATTGTGGATTAAATACCAACTAGAAGATTATTCAGTTCAAGAAGAGGAGATCCCAATTTTCTGTGACAACACCAGTGCCATCAACTTATTGAAGAATCCTATACAGCATTTGAGAGTAAAACATATCGAAGTCAGACATCATTTCTTGAGAGACTACATTCAAATAAAGGTTATGAGTTTATAGTTTATTGAGACAGAGTTTCAATGGGCGAACATCTTCACTAAACCATTGAGTGAAGAACGATTCAAGGAAATCAGACAGAACCTCAACATGGTGATGTTAAATGACCAACTGTCTGACATTTCACAGCCAATTTTAGAACACGCCTGATAAGACCTTTTGAGTAGCCTCAAACCAGAAACCTTTCGAATACTCTCAACCCACAAAGTTTTCAGCCCTCTCAAACCTCTGAAATCAACCTTACCTGTGAAAAACATATTACCGAATTCAGTTTCTATTCAGAATCAATGGAGCCAGCGATGATCTATGGAAGGCATGTGGATTTTGAATCTCTGAGAAAAGATGATAAGGATATCGAACCAGAGATTGTAGAAGCCGGTTGGAGGAAGTTCTTCTAGGTGTGGGAGTATGTATATCAAAATGAAGTGTATGAGTTTTGGAAGAATGGGCAGATGGTAGACAAAGATATTGCTTCTACAGTAGACAGACTGTCTATTATTGTAACAACAGAGTTGATCAAGAAGGTGACTTGATGTCCATCTGTTGGAGAGAAGCTAACTAGCAAAGCCAGATGGATGAAAAAGGTCAGTTTAAAGGAAGACGAAGTCAGTAGACAGTTGTATGGAGAAAATGAACCTATGGAGAGGAAGACCTCGAGTCTGGTGTCGAAGACGAGGGTCTTACATGCGATTCTGTTCAACTACGTCTTACCGAGAGTGGGTTCAAGGCATTTGGTGACTACTCTGGATGCCTATTAAGAGTGTTATCGACTCGGGTACTATAAGAAAATAGGCTTGAAGAATCTGGACAGAGCAGAAACAAATTCTAAGAATAAAGCTAGAACTGAGGGGGATCGGATACAGAAGAGGTCTCCCACAAAGAGTTCTAAATCTCAAGTTAGAACAAGAATGCCCATGATTGAAAGAAGAAAATCATATGAAGAAGTTTTAAAGGAAAAGATGATTTCTCAAAAAGAAAGTAGCCAAGTTCGGAGCATAGACGAAAGTGTCTTGAAGAGAAAAGGGGAGAAGGTTCTGAGTGATATTCCAAAGAAGGCGAAGAGATCACCCAGGATTCGAACCTTGAGACAGCAAGAAGAAAAGAGAGCCAGAGAACTTACTCAGGCAGAAGTCTCTGAGACTCGCACACTGAAGGCTATGAGATCTCTAGTCTCGATCTTAAGTGAAGATTCAACCAAATAGGCCGAGGAGACTGAGAGAAAAAAAATTGGAGTCTGAGAAGTAGAAACGCCAACCTCAAAAACTCCAAGACTGACTGAGGCAGTGAAGAAGACTAAGATAGTTAGTCAGAAGAAGAGTGTTCCTACTGCTAAGGAAGTTATTCAGAAGCAGAATACTCCTATTGCTGTACCACAAGAGACAACAGCAGAACTAAGCCTGGTAAATGTTATTCCTACTGAGGTTCATCATCAGGAAACAACAGACCTTAGTTTGGTATAGGTTCAACAAGAAGAATATGAAGAACTCAGTTTGGTTTCATTCAACTATTCTGAATTTCTGAGAAAAGACAAATTGGAAATCAGATTGATTGAAGAAGTTCAACCTGTGTCTAGAAGGAGTACTTCAATAATCATTAGGGATACACCGATGAGATTAGTAAAGGCATACTTACAACCTATTCTGATAAATAGTGAGACATGGCATCTGTTGAATGAAGATGAAAGGAATTTTTATGAAGCCTTGAGGTATGCTTTCACAAAACCATACCCTACAAAGATGACCAGTCAATTATACACTATTTACCTAATTACAGAGGAAGCGATGATAAGGGTTGTACCAGACCTTCAACCAAGATATCCCATGGATGTTAATAAGGGGAAGAAGAAGTTATACCTAGAAGAGGTAATTAATGATCCGTTCGCAGATCAGATTGAAGAAGAAGTGCGAAGAATAGATGAAGCATGTACTTTAGAAAAGACAATGACGGGAACCTTCGTTTCCCATCATATTTCAAGAGCTAGTAGCAGTTCTACAGCGAAGGATGAACATTGTCCAGTGGGGGGAAAGCTTACTAGAGGGACGTTCACTGAATCCCTTGTGTAGACAATAGTGCGTATTAGGTCACTATCTAATACATTGTCAATTGAAAAAGAAGCCCTACCCTTGCGTGGAAGACAAGTGCTAATGCTACCTGCTCCTTATGACTTAGACCTTCCTGAGCCTAACCTATTAGACCTTCTTGAGCCCAACCTATCGATTCAACCACTTACTTTTGAGATTTTTGAAGACTATCTTCCATCTTCAGACGCATATGTGACTACAATTGCTTTTGAAGAACACCCTGAGGATGATGACCAACCCAGCTTACCTTTTGACTTGCAAGCAGAGGTAGTGCACCTACAAAGAGAAGTCAAGGAGTTGAAGGAGATGGTGAAAGCATTGTTGAAGTATCATCGTTAGTAATCATTTTTGATTAATAACAAATAGAAGGAGAAGAGAATGGAAAGCAGAAATCAAATGGGGTGAAAGAAGGAAATGAACTTTTGAAGAAGGAAGAAAAAGATAGGGGAGGTAGAATAAACAGAACATGAAAAAGTCAGACGAAGACAGTATGAAGATATATTTTTCACCTTAATCGTATGATTATTTGTTATCATCAAAAAGGGGGAGATTGTTAAGTCAAAATGACTTTACATTAATGATTTTGATGAAGAACAAATAATGAAAGATTGAAAAGCAAACGGAGATTGAAAAGCAGACGGAAGATTGAAAAGCAGACGGAGAATAAAAAATAGATGATAGATGGAAAGCAGACGAAGAATGAAAAACAGACGAGAGATTGAAAAGTAGATGAAGAGTGAAAAGCAGACGGAAGATTAAAAAAATAAACGGAAGATTGAAAAGCAGACGGAGAATAAAAAATAGACGATAGATGGAAAACAAACAGAGATTGAAAAGTAGACGAAAGCCAAAAGCAGAAGGAAGCCAAAAACAGACGGAAGCAAAAGCAGACGGAAGCAAAAGCAGACAGAAACAAAAGCAGAAGAAAGAAAAAGCAGACGATAAAAAGCAGACGGAAGCAAATCACGTCTGAATCAAGAATCAGTCTGAGTTAGTTACAAAATTCAACTGAATAACCGTTTCTTTCAAGATTCAAGAAGCAAGATTCAAGAAGCAGTTGCAGACGAAGACTATAAATATGAGTCGAAGTCGAAGATTGAAAAGTTACATTACACACACACTTGAACGTTACAAAAGCTGTCAATACTTGAGAGAGTTTATTGTGCAAATAGCTAGAGCTATCCTATTGTAACAAAACTCAAACATCTTTCAATTGAAAGTTGTACAGATAGTCTGTAGAGGCTAAGAGTAAAAGAATACTGAGTGTAAAGAGACTTGAAGAGGCTCAGAAAGAAAGAATACTTGTAAAGTTGTTGAGAGATAGTGAAATCTCATAAAGACATCTGAGGACTGGACGTAGCCCACAGTTTGGAATGAATCAGTATAAAAATTACTGTGTCAACTTCTCTCTATCCTTATCTCTCTTATCGTTCAAAGTTTTGATTTTACCTAGTTTTCAAACAAGTTTTCGAAGATTACGATTAACTTTGATTTGCAGTAGTTCTTGTCAAAAGAACAAGTTTTTCTTTTAACAAAACAATTTTGAAGGTTTTTCAAAAAGGAGAAATACACAATTCAACCCCCCTCCCCTTTCTTGTGCATTTATACATTGTATAATAAGCATTGTAATAACATGTGATTCACTTCATGCCCAACTCCCAAGTTGCAAACCTCAATAAATTTACATAACTTTTGGGAATAAGTTTGATTGACTAAATAAAAGGCTTTTCTAAAAGTTTGTACATTTTTATATTTTAAGTTAGCTTAATGAATTTTAATCAGCTTACAAATATTTTATCTCTTAACTTAGTATGATCACCTGCCATAATGGTTAACTAGATATGAATTTAGTGAGATATATTAATAATAATTGAGTGTTATATTTTTAATTTATTACTTGTTATCTAACCAAAGGAGATAATAATTTTTAATATTGTTTCTTACTTGATCTATTGAAATCTTATCTATCTAATTTTTTCTTCCCAAAGGGGAATTTTGTATTATTTATTTCACCTAAAAGGGGAATTTATAATGTGAATATTAAGTTTCATTTGGTCCGTTATGAAAGGTGCTTTATTTATTAATATGATGATTCAAGTAATGGTAAATAATCAAATATGTTTAAATGAGACCTTAGCTAAGAATAATTTTAAGGTTTAGAAAAATGATGTAAAGTTAGCTTTAAGTTTAACGGATTTGAATATAACTCTCATTGAGGATGATCCTATGATTATGACATAATAGAGAATAATGGAGCAAAAAATTTCATTTCTTTAGGTTGGAAAAATATATAAGTAGGTCGAGCATCACGATAATAAAGAAGTATATTTTATTATCATGAAATACTAGTTGAAAAATTCCAAAAGTATTTATGGCAACTTTAAGGGAAATATTCACAAAATGTGAGAAACATGAAATTAGATAATATATGCATATAATAACTCTTTTAAAATATGACATAGCATTTGGGATTAGTAGTTACATTATGATGATGTAACATAAACAATATGTTAAGTAGACTTTATGTTCCCATATCAAACTCTTTTTTTTTAATTCATTAGGTGTTGAATTCTTTACCATATAACTTTAGTTCCTTGATGATAATCTACAATGATGGGAAGGAGATGTGGATGGTGAATGATTTGCTCTCACTATATGTATAAGAAAAGAAAAAGATAAAGCATGAAATGGGTGATATAAAGAATTTGGTACCTTAATTATTTAAACCCAAAGGAGCTATAGGACTCCGAATAAGAAGGGGAAGAAGAATAAGGGTTTTAAGAAGGATGGAGACAAATCCAATGGGCCATCTAATGAGGTTAGGCAGAAGAATATTAAGTGTTAGCATTATGATAAGAAAAAGAACTTGAAAAGGGACCGCTAGAAGTATAAGACTTCTTTAAAGAAGAAGGAAAGAAAATTAGGTAATCTTAAGGTTATGGATTGTTTTAAGTCATTTGTAGTATATGTAAAACTAAATATTTAATGGTTAGATAATGGTTCTTAAATTCTTATTTCTAATACATTGCAGGCAATAAGGAACAAAAGGAGTCTAAATGAAAGGAGGTGAGTGTGTTCATGGGTAATGAAACTAAATCAAAAGTAGAGAACATTAGAGATGTGAAGTTTAAGTTTACATTAGGTGGTCATATAGCATTAAATAAAGTAACTAGTATGTCATTTATGAGACATTGTATAATTTCAATTTCTAGACTTGATAATGTTGGATACACTTTAATTTTCATTAATAAAATTTTTTATTTTCCCTTAATTATACTATCATTAGTGAATGTTTTATGAATCATGGTCATTATTGTTTATACTTAAATGATTCTAGTGAATTAGTTATAAATATCAAAAAATATGGGGTTAAAAGGATTTGAACAAAGACAATTCTTTCACTTTATAGTATAAAAACTTGGTCATATTTCAAAGGTAAAAGTTAAGAGATTAATCAAGAATAAAGTCATCCCACATTTGGTTTATGATAATATTGGTAATACATAAGTTATATTAGAGCTAAGTTCACTAAAACTATGAAGAAAGACCACTATAAACAGAGAGGTTTTTGAAGACTATTCATACAGATAGTAATGGAACTTTAAACTTTATTATTGATGGACATAAATTGTTTGCAACTTTTATTGATGATTACTATTAATGTAATCAGTTATTTCTCATTATTAATTAGTTTAAGACCCTAGGAAAAATCAAATTATTTAAGTAGAAATTGAGAAGCAACTCAATAAGCCTATAAAGATTACTTGGTTTAACCGTAGTGGAGAGTACCAGGATAGAAAGGGAGTTCAGGTTATGAGAAATGATTGTTTGTTAAATTTCAATTTCTAGAAAGTTGTGGTATATTTGTATAATACTTTATCTTGTGTATACTTCAGTATAATGGATACATAAAAGGACATACTGATCAACATAATAGTAAGATCAAAGCTTCTTGAGTATTTATAGGGCAAGACATTAAGGATAAAACTCTATGTTTTGAATTATATTGCTAGTAAGTATCGAATCTTTTTTTTTTATCTATAGACTAGTAGGAATCTTAAATTTGAATCATTCGAGGGTATAGTGTTGTCCAACAAATGTAAAAATTTAAAACTAGTCATGATTTCTTTATAGGATATCCCAAAGGTTTGAAAGGCTGTTGGTCTTTAGTCAATAGTACAAGCATTGTAGAGGCATTGGCTGTTAAATTTTTAGAGAATGAAGTAGCATATTTGTCATTTATATATGAAGCAGTTAAGGAGCAAAAGGCCATAACTAATACACATTCCTATTATTCATGAGAAAGTTGTTGAGGTACTCTTAATGGTACATAAGGATGATTTAGATGAAGATTTAACTCCTAAATTTGGAGATGTCACAAATGTCAATAAATAAACTATATTAAATACCCAGCTTAATCTTATAACATCATTAAGGTGTTCATATAAAGATAGAAATCCTACACCTTTTAAACATTTTTTTTTGTTTATATAGGTGATATTGACTATGTTTTAAAAGAGATTATGGATCCTTTAACTTAGAATGAAGCAACAGGAAGTTATCATTATGATAAATAGATGATGAATATGATGGAAGAGAAGCAGACAATCAAATAATGGTATTTGAGAGTTGGTTGCAAACTCATTAGTTGCAAGTGATTGTTTAAGACTAAGAGATGTTAAAGGCAAGGTTGACAGGTCTAAATTAATACTTAATGGTTTTGAGTGAAGAGGAACGAGCATTAGGTTTACATATTAAATAAGTTAATTTATGGACTAAATTAAGCATTACAACAATTTTACTTAACATTCTAAAAGAAGGTCATAGCTTTAGATTTCGAGGAAAGCATACTTGATTCTTGTATAAACTTTAAATTTAGTAGAAGTAATTTTTTATTTTTCTATCTTAAATTAAACTCTAAATTTAGTAGGAGTAAGTTTTTATTTTTCTATCTTATATTGCTTTGTAGCAATTGCTTTGTAGCAATAACTTGAACATGTTGTAGAATGTGAAGAAGATTTTTTCGAAGGAATTTGACATGAAAGATCTTAAGGGGACCCAATTTGTTTTGGAGTAGAGATTCACATATACAGGTTTGAGAAGGTTTTATGCCTATCTCAAAAGGATTATGTCAACATAGTGCAAAAACTATTCAATATACAAGACTGTAAACTTAATATATCACTTATAATTAAAGGTGTAAAGTTAAGCAAGGAGTAATGTTCTTATAATAAGGTAGAGAAAGTTGAGAAGAGTCATATTCCTTACAGTAGTGTATTTGAGAGTTTGATGTACTTAGAGGTATACGCATGGCCTAATGTTGCTTTTGCAATTAGTGTTTTTGGTAGCTATTCGACAAATTATGATCATGAACATTGTGTTGCCATAAAGACAATATTATGTTATATGCACATATTGTATATTATATGCTAGTTTATAGGCATGCAGATGATCTAGGTATTATTAGATATGTAGCGCCCCTTACCGCATGGCACATATCGGGATGCCCGGAGGTCATTCCGGTACATATCCTATAATAACAGTACGTTACGTTCGATTACTACATTCACTTCATATGGCATCATAACATTAATCCCTTATAGGCATCAAAAGAAAATCACAATATTTTAAAAGCCAACTTTTTCCTCATTTTATTGCGTAAAATTGAAAGTCTACATTGTGTCTTTCAACCTTTACTATATGTGCATCCTCAAAACCTAGTAAAAAAGTACTAAATGAAAGAAGAAAATATATAAAATCTATCTAAGCCATCCCAAAATCCCAGTTGACCTACCTTTGAGGCATAACTCCACTTGCTAAATCACAATCCACACGGCTGGTAGAGACTCTCAGTAGCTACAGTCGTCTCTCAGTCCTGAAAAGATAACATTGCAATTTTGGTGAGTTTTTTGAACTCAATGAGGTAACTATCATCGATAGTTCATTCAATTCATGCAATACAATAATTCACAAAACATATAATTCACAACTTTGCATAATGAACAAATATCACTTTTACATTTAAAAGCAAATCAATTTGACATTTCGAACAATCCATATACTTGTTAAAAATGCATATGAAATGCTCATGAGTCTCTTATCCTATCGTTACGTTATTGTGACCGAGTGCCTAAACTGTCCTGCATATATTTTGGATATTGGACTCATTAATAACTGTCCTTTATCCGATGAGGATACATAGCTCATTTTACATAGTGAGCCTTAGGCTCTTAATCACTTTACTCATTTTCACTCGTTGAGCTTTAGGCTCTGATCTGTGGCTATTCTGGTCACAATTGCCATTATCTGATTGTTCACTCATGTATGGAATGCATCTATCGTAATCAATCATATTGTGAAACACGTAGTTCTTCACATTCACATTCAAGCATCACTTCAATATACACTCCACATTTCACATTCTTCAGACCTTCTGTCTAGAAATTAGCACAATTCAATTCACATCCATTTATCAGTCAAAACATAATTTAAACAAACAATAATTGAGAGAAACCATCTAGGTTACTCACAAGTCACTCCCGAAGCTAACGCTTAGAAGTTCCGGCAACTTCTGGAGGTTGATGTTCTGGAGGTTGATGTTCCAATTGTTCCTCTATATCAAATAGAAAATACACATCCATCATAATTTTTATAGTCTTAAGTGTTTAACAATACACATGTAGGTAATAAAATATGTACAATGTATGTTAATGACAATCCCAGGTATTTATCCATTAGTTTCATCACAAATAATTCTCATATCAAAACCCATTTAAGTATAATTTATACTTAGGTTTATGCCTCACTAACACCCTTAAATTCATAATTCATTTCTCATTGAATCACTTCAGACTTTTCTTAGACACACTTTCGAGTCTATTGTTCATGTTCAATCAGAAGGTGAAACTGATGTAATTTGATCATAATCTCTTCTAGAAAAGTGTTCCTATATGTCTTATGTTTCTATTGACATCAAAATCACTCAATTTGGTTTAGTAATTTGGAAGATTTACCTCGAACATTTTCGGACAACTCTTATCCAAAATAGTAGACTATATACAACTTCTAGCTAGAAATTGAACATCTTAGAGATAGAATCACAATTCGAAATTTTTTATATATGATTTGTAGCCCTATTTCTCTAGTTTAGTCCAAATTAAAAATCATCTCATTTGAAATCCTACAGATCCAAATATAATCAAAATACTCACTTGTGTTTAGTAAGATAATCCCATGTCACTGTTCCAACAGATTCCACATTTTCATTTGATCAACCTTTTCCAATTTGATTTAGAATGCTACCAATTTTTTTAAAGAGATAGAAAAATGTGTTAGGAATCTATTGGTCTAAGAATCACTTCATTTGGAGGTAGGGTTATGAAGTTCTGGTCAAAAGAATCAACCATGCTCATGTCCTCAATCACGTTGTACCTATCGCGGAACAATTGGCATAACTTTCACTAGAGATTTCGGATTAACGTTTTCTTTGAATGGTTTCGAATATGACTTCCAGATATACAACTTTCATGAAGAACTAGAAGGAAACGTCTATCATATAGAGGTCAAAAGTGGGATCAGACAATAGGATCAGATGAATAGTGCACCAGACGATATGACATCACCACCAGACGATATGACCTCACCAGACGATACGTCCTCACCAGACGAAGCGTCCTCATTAGATGAAACATCTTCACAAAATAATCCATCCTCACTAGATGAAGCATCCTCACCAAATGATACATCCTTATCAGACGAAGCATCCTCACTAGACAATACGTCTTCACCAGACGAAGCGTCCTCACCAGATGAAGCGTCTTCACAAGATGATCCGTCCTCACCAGACGAAGCATCCTCACTAGACAATACATCCTCACTAAACGAAGCATCCTTACTAGACGATACGTCATCACTAGATGATGCGTCTTCACTGGATGATGCGTCATCACCAGACGATACGTCATCATCAGATGATACGTCTTATACTCTTGAGCATCTCCACTTATAAGGATCATAACTTTTGACTCTGATATCCAAAAATTCCATAATATATACCGTTGGAAAGTTAGAAAGCTAAACTATAACTTTCTAGAAGACAACTTTGTCAAAATCTGCCTAAATAAATACATTAAATTCATGGAAGCTCAGATCAAAGATTCAACTCTCAACTATTCATTCCCAGAAAATTTCCAGATTTCCATTTTCTTAAATCCAAAACTTCAAATTTTTATTTCTAATCTTTCTACTCCATTTCATTCAACTCATTTACTACTATTTCACACTACTCCTAAATATAAAAATTTAGTCAAAAATTATCGAAAGCCAAAAGTCGATGGTTTATCCTATTCATGTACTACCACCATTCTCTGCATTTTCAACTATTGTTTATATTGTCTATCTTCTTTCCAACTTTTATTTATACATTCATTCCCATCTCAGACCATCATTTTACAACTACTCTTCAACTCACAAATAATTTTCTTTATCATGTCTAAAGAAACAGAGCATATCCCCTTTTTTTATATATAATCTTCTACACTAACCTCATACACCATTTTATTTCTCTATCTAACTCCAAAAATTATTTCTACAGCTATTTCTACAGCTCCTGATCACTAACAATCCATCAAATACTAAATAACACTATATCTATATTTTCCATCCCATTAACACAGTGTTCATGAATATATATATGTAAATTCCATGATTTTACAGATGAAAATAATTCATCAAATTTATTTCATAATTTCTCAATTTTAAAGAATTTATTCACTACTTACTTGTTGAAAACTCCAAAATCTTCAATTATCTTCAAGTCCTAAACTCTATGCAAATTCACGTATTCAACTGTATAAATTGACCAGCTTCTGGTTTTTTTTCTTAGAGTAGAAGAAACAATTAGTTGTGGGGAAGTGATGTGAGATAAGGAAAATCAAAGTAATCTCTCAGGAGGTATTTGATGAAAAACTCTGTATATTGGGAGAAAAGTTGAAAAAGGTGACTACAAAGAAGGAAACTTAGAAAAACTGTTTGAAGTATATCTTTCAAATCACGTAGTCTTTTAACTCTCAGAGCACAACAACTTACTTCTCTAACAAATTATAAAAAGCAACTTAACACTTATCCCTTTCTTAATTTCTAAGCTCTAACCAAGTTCCTTTTGAACTAGTTCTTTTAATTCTCATCTTTACAATCCAATTATCTTCAATATCCTTTTGATTCCTTTTCCTATTTTCCATAATAATCTAAAATTTCTAAAAATTATTCCTAAATTGACCAAAATTCACAAATACAACAATTCCACTAATCAATAATATTTCCAATAAAAATAAATTTCAAAATTCCCTAAAATAACACAACTCGATCCAATTATACCCGGAATTATCCATAAATACATATACAATTATTTTCATGTGCAAAATTTAACTATTCATGTTTGTGTATGACATTTTATTCATGAGCATGAAAAATGCATTTCTAATATCTCATTAATCACTCATATTACTATTCTAGCCTCCCGGTAGGTAATGAGATGTTACAAGATATGTTGATGTAGTGAGAGTTACATTACATGCTTACGCAATACTTGAGATTAGTAAAGTTACGAATTTGCACTTGTATGTTGTATTGTGATGTTCTAAATGCATGCATGTTGTGATGTTTGAAAAGCATGCATATGAAAATCATGTGCATGTGCGATTCTTTTATTACATGATTTGTTATGAGTTCTGTATGGAAGTATGCGACTTATGCCATGATTGACCTTTATAATTAATGGTTCTTTTCAGTTCAAGACATATTGATCTTTGTATGAAGTTAATGATCTTTTTTTAGAGATCATAAGTCTTGTTTTGAGACTAAGGTTTTATTTTGAGACTTGACTGACGTGGTTATGCATGGTTTATGTTAGGTTATGGATACAGGCCATATTATACTAGTACTATACTAAAAGATTTAGTTAGTGAATTATTTATACTTATGATAATGAGGAGTTATATATTGATTACAATATTTATTGATTATAATATATTAATTAATATGGTCGAGTATGGATGATTTATTAAATTAGATTTTTAATTTGAATTATTTTTCAAAAATTACGTGAAACTTATTTAAATTTTTTATTTGACCAAATCGAGTCCTTTTTCAAATAAGTTTCAAAGAAATTATTAAAGTCTAATTAATTTTTTCTAAGTAGGAGAATGTTATATTTTTCTATGAGAAGTGCAATTAATTAGTCTTTTGTTTTATAACTAGGTCAATTACAAACTTGAAGGCCCTCGGTTATATTATATATATTTTTAGGGTCAGTTTCTCAACAAGGCTATTAAATATTATAGGATCATTGCGCAGAGCTATTAGGGCACCTTGATGATAGGGTTCAAAATTATAATTAGTTATCTTGACTCTTTCGTGTCATATATTAAATATACAAATAAGGAATTAGGTCTAATCTAAATTAAATTAGTGGGAGAGATAAGAGAAGGACATAGACTATTTTCATCATGTTACATATATTTTTAAATGGAGTTTTTTAAAATTAAAAAAGCAACAATTATATCTTTTATGTGTTCTTAGTATTGATTTGCTGATAATGCATTAATTATTAAAGTGTATTGATTATTATCGATTGATAAATTATTATAAGTGTTATTGTTATTTAATGAACTTATAATATTAATTGAATTCATAATTATACTATATATTTGAGTTACGATTTTGTTGGAATTTCAAATATGAGTGTCCGAAACTTATTTCAAAAGTTGTCTTATTCTGACTAACTACAAGACGTAGGTTATTATATATAATAGGAAGTATCTATTTTACTATTGAAGTAAAGTTTGTATTTACGGCAAGGATATGGATTTCATACCGTTCCGGCCAAAAAACGGTACGAAACCATGGTCGCTGGTACCGGCTTTGGATACCGGTCGATACCGGTGTTTACCGGAAGGTACCGGCCGGAACCATAAATTCCGGCTGATACCGTAACTTCCGGAAATTGCAAGGACTAACTTGCAATTTTCGAAAGTTTTTAACCTAAAA
>JANTNU010032880.1:0-19691 GCA_024752395.1 Erythroxylum havanense
ATTAGGAGATGTATTATATGTGTGTTACGTTTAGTTTGTAAAAATGCATGTGTGAAATGTTTTGAGTTGTTTGTCCTGTCTTGGGTGGCATCCATGTATCCTCCCAGAGGGTATTTGGGTGTTACAATAGATATCTGCAAATCTTTTATGCTTCAGTATTTTTAGGGATACGCTATGCCTTATAGATATCTATAAATCTTTTATGCTTTACTATTTTCGGGGATACACCGGCCGACTATTTCAATTAGCCAATTTTTTCATTTCATAGGTCAGCTATTTAAATTAGCAATTTATTTGGTTGTTGCAGATGAAATCTGTAAATAATTAATGTTACTTTAATAAACATTGAATATGTTTTACATTTTTACGAAGAAACCTTCCTTTTATTTAAAATTGGTTCACAAAAATTACATTCCATTTTGATTTCATTTCCAATTCTATTGCTATCCTCTTCTTTTACTTCTTCAAAATGAATTACGCAAAAAATATATCTCAAGTTGAAAAAATTAAATCTATTATTCGATATGTTACAAAGAAAACTCCTTTGTCACAAAACCAGGTAATTGCTTCTTTTTTCTCTACTCTTTTGTATTTTTAAGCAGGAAGAAGCAAATTGATATAAATATTTCATTAAATATTTACTTTAAATAGCATTATTTTTTACTTGATGAAAGAAAAAAATTTGTACCAAGAATTGTGTTGTAAGGTTCTTGAGAGCTAATGACAACAACGTTAAGTTAGCTGCAAAAAAAATTAAAAGCTTGCCTTTCTTAGAGAGAAAGCATAATTATGGGTAAAAATTAATTTTCATGATCATTTTTATACAGGTTCTTTTTATTTTTTATTTTTTATTATTTTTTGTTTTGAAATATAGAGAAATTAACAGCTAATGAATTTATGTCTGAAATTGCAGAAGGACTTGCTTATTTAGCAGGTCACCATGAAAGTTGTAAACCTGTTTTATTAATTTCCAAACTCTATCAATTATTTCTTTTTCTCAATACTATTTACATATTGAATTTCTAAATTTCATTTTCGCACTTATCACTTCTAAACTTGTCACTAAGCTTCATTTTTTCTTTCTTTTTCTTGGATAAAAATGTTTTGCCTTAAACAAAATTACAGGAAGTTTCATTCCTGGAAACTGTAAGTCAACATTTATAATTTTTTATATTTTTCAATTTTTATCTCTCTTATTTGATAATTTCCCAATGTTATGTTTTGGTTTGATTTTTATAGGTTGACAAGCTTCATTGTGTTTAGTTTCAAAGTTGCCATATCAACAATGCGCAAAAACTACGAACAATTTGTTATTATTTTTTTTTATGCAGGTATGTTTACTCTTTAACAATAAAATTATAATAACTATTTTATTAAAAAATTCCTTTTAAAGACCTCATAATTTTTTTTTTATATTTTCCTATTTTTACATATCTACTATGAGCTTCATGAATGTATTTTTATCTGCATTGAAAATTATTGCCAACTATTATCCGTCCAAACTATACAAGCTGTTCCTGATCAACCCCCCCATCTTTGTTTTGTTATTTATGGAAGGTAATATTCATACTTATTCCTCTTATTTATATTTTTATTGTTTTTCTAACGTGTGGTATTCTATTAATATATAATTCAAAATTTTATTTTTATTACAGGGTATCAAACCAATTGTTAATTTTCAAGCATCACCGATATCATATATTCACTAGATTTTGAAGAAACATTATAATTTCCCAGACATCTTCCACAAGATCAATCGTTAAAGATGGGTTACACTCTTCAAGGTTTTCATTATCAGTGTCACAATATTGTATCCCAAACAAGCAATGGTATCTTACTTTAACCGCACCAGGTTTTGCGGCTGTTGCCAATCCTTTAACAACAAAACTTTATTCCCATCTACTCCTATTCCATATAAAAATACATTAGATACTAGTACAATAGATACTAGTTAAATTTGCTCAACCACAAACCCTTTAACCTTCTTTTTTTTTTTTTTGATCACCACTTATGGATTTGTTTTCCAAAAAAACTAATACATCTTAGATATGTGACTAGTCATTTTTACCTTTCTTAAGATTTTACAGGATCCCCTATAATGAAACCATTTATAGGCCAATTATGTGACCACCAATCGGTGGTCTGGTATCTATCGTACAAGCTCATCTCAAGGGAAGTCACTTTTTTGCATCAAATCGATTTTAAAATAAGAATAGTGTACATCTTATTTTATTATATATGATTACAGCTTTTTCTTGATATAATGAAATGCATATTTGATTAAATCTTTTTGCCTCTCATAACAATATGTATTTATATTTACCTGTTTTTAGATCACTAAAACAACAATTATTAAGTTTAAAATAATAGAAAAATGTATATTTTATGAAATATCAATTGCAACAATTAATTGAGATTTTCATTTGAAACAAAAACTTGCGGCAGTAAAAAATTCATATGTTTATTTTATATTAATCAGCCACTCATGCTTCCTTTCCCTTTTCGTAATTTGTCATGTAATAAAAATCATCTTTATTTAGAAAATATTCAGTAATTATTATTCGCAATTAATCATTTATTTAATTAATTATATTTTAATTAACAAATTAATTCTCGTATATCTTAAATATATTATAATTAATTAGTCAATCAATTATGTTATGATTAATCAATTAATCAAAAAGGTTTTAATCAATTATGTAATTATTTAAAAAAATGTTGCCAAGTCATAATTGTTGCATCACACCTGTGACTGTGATTACGTGACTACTTATATATTTATATACACTGAATATTACAGTATCATAATTACTAATAATTAATAATGAAGTAACATATATATAAATGTTAATATTAACTATTTAATCGATTAGTTATAATTTGAAACATCGATCAATTAATTATATATTATTTATTATTAATTTTAATTGAATAGATGTAATAATAAATTTATAACTAAAGTCTATTTTAATAAAACAATAAATTAATTATATCATAATTACTGTTAATTATATCAAAATTAATTTATTGACTTTGATAAATCATACATTAAATTTAAAAAATTATAATTTTTTCTTTAACCTCTACAAATTTTTCTTATTTTTATTAATTAGTAATTAAAATATTATTAATTAGTTTTAATTAATTATGATATATTTAACACCGATCAAAATATAATTTCTTCTTAAATATATATCATTTAAATATACTAAAATCATATTTAATTAATTAATTTTGATATAATTAATAGTTACTAGAATATAACAAATTAATTCAATTACTATTAACAATTATTAGAATATAATTAATTATTTGATTTATTAAAATACAGTTGTTTGATTAAGTAGTCAATATCAATATTTGGTATATATGTTACTGCATTGATGATTATTGTTAATTATTATATATTTTATATAAATATGTCTAGTTAATTAGAAGAACGGAAAAAAAAGATGGAAGGATTGTCACGTGTGTGACTTCTTAAACAAGTCACACCCGTGAATAATCACGTAGAGTCTCCTTAAATTCTTGTTCTTGTTTCCCAAACAAAAGTCTAAGGACCCTTTTGAATAAAAATATGATTTAATTAAAAAAAATTAAAGAACATGTTCCCATATTAATTCACTCTCATGAGTGTATATTTAGAATTTCCCTCCATTTTTTATTATAATTTATATCTAATTAATTTTGTAATTAAATTGATTAGTTAAATAAGTGTAGATTGTAATTATAATTTTTTATTATATATATAAATATAATATAACTCATTAAAATATTTAAAATTAAGATTTCTATTTTCAACAAATGGCTAAAATTTATTTAACATCCCTTATTAAGTTAGATAAGTCTAGATTGACTATTTTCTCATTCTATTATTTAAATACACTTAAATCATTGTTAACTATTTAATTTTAATATAATAAAGTATTTTTAAATAATCAATATATTCAGTTATTATATAAAATACTTATTTATTCTTTGCAATTTTATTTTATTTGTATAATTAAGAATTATTATTTAAATATACTTATACTTATATATTAGTTAATGATTTATTTTTGATATAATTAATACTTATTATAAAATAATCGATTAATTGTATGTAATATATATATATATAATAATGTTACTATACATATTTAGTATTGAATAATGAATAATAATAAACATCTAATATTGATTCGTACTATTTAAATTTAATTAGATCATAGTTAGATAATTAATTTCCATCTAATCAAATAATTATATAAAATATATATATGATAATGTCATTAAACATATTTAATATATAATAATGAATGATAATAAACAATTAATATTGATACCTACTATTTGAATATACTAAAATCATAGTTAATTAAAAAATCTTGGTATTACTAATAGTTATTAGAATTTAAAATTTTAATTCAATTATTATTAGTAATTATTGGTATATAATTAATTTTTTTATTTATTAAAATATAACTAATTAATTTTATATAAATTATATTTAGGCACTGGCGTGATTATTCCAGTGATTATTACTATATAATAATTAATGATAATTAACAATGCACGATAATAAAAAGTGTATATATATTTTTACAACCTAATCAATTAATTTTTATAATTATAATTATTTCTTTAGTTAATTAATCAAACAAAATATAATTTCATTTCTGATTGTCTCAAATTGAATTTATTACATATTAATCAGTAAAATTTTGATTTCTGCAAAAGTTTAATTATAATTAATTGTGATTGCCTATTAAATTCGAAATTCACAATTATTATTACCTTATATTATTTTTACCTACAAATACAATTTCGGATAATTATTAAACGTTACTTTATTTAATTTGATTCTATAAACTTCGAATTTTGAATTCTTTGAAATTTAACAGCATTTCGTCTTAAATTTGATTTTTTTTATATCGTTATTTATCTTATTTGAAATTGAGATACACAAAAAAATATTCGGCACTTAAAAAATTATTTTTCCGACATTAATATTTCAGTAAAGATCAGATTAATAATGCAGTCTGTATCAGTCAATCACCGCCGTAAGCCATAATTAAGTTTGCCGTTTTGTAATTAAAAGAAGTTACATCATAATTATTTATGTACAAAAGGAATTATTCATCGTCTATATTTTACTGTTTAACATAACTTCTCTAACCTAACTCAGATCATATTTCTTTGTCTTCGAACTAACGAATCAAACAACTTCTTTATGCGAACATAACGAATCAAACAACTTCTTCATCTTCAACCTGAGACAAATCAAATTTCCTATTTCAACAAAGATGAAGAAAAGTCAGATTTTCTTTTTCAGAAAAAGAAGAGGCTATTACTATTCGTAAGTTATTCTTTGATTCGTTACTTTTTCGGTTTATAAATTCTAGGTGTGTTCAAGAAAACTCACAAACCTGTAAACTAGACTTGAACTACATGAACCGAACCTGTAAATAAGATTAACCAAACCTGAGTTCAGGTTCGGTTCGAACCGTACCTGAAAAATCAGGTTCATGATTCAAGTTCAGGTTTCTAACTTGCGGTTCTAAGTTTAAACCTGAACCTGAAACACCTAAAAAATCTATCATATTTTTAGATATAATTTAAGAGAATATTAATAATAATAAATTCACTAGTATTTACCATATTAATTCTTGAGTTAAAAAAAAGAAGAAAAGGAAAAAAATTATTTTAATTATATGTTATTAAACGTTAATCTTAAACATTGTTATTATAAGTAACAACTAATGCATAACACTCAATACTTCTACCTCAAATAGTAATTAATATATGTTAAAGTTATTGATCGAAGTATTAAACTATTAATAGAAAAATTAATTGACTAAAATAATATAATCATTTAGATATTAATTAAAGAAATTAATAAGTATAAATAACATTTATTAAGAAATCCTAAAATTTTAGTTTTTTAAGGCACATATATTAACTTAGATATTTATGAGACATTATAAACATTAAACAAGCAAATAATACTAATTCTTAAAAATATATAATATAGTTGCTAATAAATAATAAGCATATAATAATATTGTCTTGTATAAATATAAACATAATTTTATTTATCTAAGCACTTTTGATTAGAAAATAATAGAGAGCTCTATTGAAAGTTTATTAAGAAACGAGATATTACCATAAAAATCTTATGTAAGGTTTTGTATTCAATTTTTGTTAATATAATGAATATTAATCATTTTAATATTTAAATTGAGAATAGCAATCTAGTTTGCTCTTATATGAATCATTGATATGGTAATATAATTTGTTCTTATATGAATAATTGATAAAATTGCCAAGATCATTTGTAAATTTAGTTCTTTTAAAAAAAGATAATTCAATCCAACGGTCTTAATACAAACATTGTAAATTTATGGCTAAAATCGCTTGAATTACAATTAATATTTTATCAAATATCAGTCATTGAAGTTGAAAAGTTTTTCCTTCGATGAAAACAAAGAAAAATTAAAGGTCATTCTATTCGTTCAAAAAGGAAAAATATTCATTAAATCTTTCATCCCACAGTCACTTCTGAACCTCTCATCTCTCAAACTACCATCCTACCATCACATTCGAAGAATAATTTTTTAATAATTTATCTCTTTTTTTCCTAGTATGGATCTTTTATAAGGCATTGTTTGGCTTATTTTTACTTTGCTTGGGTTTAACATATTGGAATAATCTTTGATGGATTTTATATGCATACTTTGGTGAATAATTTGTATTTGTTTTCACCAATTATTTTTATAATTTTTGTCATATATATTGATATAAATAGGTTCGGGTTACTCTGAGAACCGAACCTGAAAATAGGTTAACCGATCCTATAGGTTCTTTAGGTTTAGTTTCAGGTTCAGGTTTGTGAAATTGCCGAACCTAACATTCAGGTTCAGGTTCAGGTTATTTATGAACAGGTCAGGTTATCCTGCCATGAACACCCCTAATAAATTCTTATAATTTTCATTTATGATTGTGTTAATGTGTTACATTTTTTAGATAATATTGTGCCAATCTTTCTTTGATTGCCATAATTGGTTTGGAAAATATCAAAAGCTATCTGTATATTCTATATATTACATTTTTCTAATTTTATTTGTTATAATCTAATTTACTGTTTACGCCGTTGAACCCGTGATATTCATATTTATACAGTTAAATAACAGACGTTGGATTTTTTACATTATATTGTGTTAAATTGTCACATTTGTTGGATTATATTATGTTAACATATAACATTTTTAGGATAATGATATGTTAATGTTTCATCCATTATTATCATGTTTTGTAAAATAAAAACATTTTTCATCAACTAAAAATTTGAACTTTCAGCCACAGTTTTAAACCTGGAGTTTTTAAGGAAGATGAGTTAAGGATACCTTCGTATAAATGTTTCATCGATTCATTCTAATTACTTCATAGTTTTTTTTACTGATTATATAAAAAATTGATTTATATATAATTCATTTATAAATAACTGATTAATTTTAATCACATTTATGTTTTTTATTGTTTTTATTAAATATTTAAAAACTAACTTATATTATCACGATAATACAGATCTGAAGGAGTCAGAACAAGGTCCAAATTCAGAAGAGAAACTAATGTAGCTTTTATCTCTGAAATAGAGCCTAAGAAGATTGAGGAAACTCTTCAGGACGAAGCTTGTATTTTAGCCATGCAAGAGGAGCTAAACCAATTTACTAGGAATAAAGTTTGGTCCTTGGTTCCTAAACCCTCGAAGAAATCCATTATAGGAACTAGATGGGTTTTTAAGAATAAGTTAGAAGAATTAGGAAGAGTGAGTCGGAATAAAGCTAGATTAATATCACAGGGCTATAGTCAGCAAGAAGGAATAGACTATAATGAGACATATGCTCCAGTAGCGAGACTTGGAGCAATTAGGATATTGTTGGCATATACGGTTTGTCATGATATAAAGCTTTTTCAGATGGACGTGAAAAGCGCGTTTTTGAATGGTTTTATAGACGAAGAGGTGTATGTTAAGCAATCTCCTAGTTTCGAGGACGCTAGATATCCAGATCATATCTATAGACTTCATAAAGCTTTATACTGCTTAAAGCAAGCTCCTAGAGCTTGGTATGATCGTCTAAGTACTTTTCTACTAGAGAGTGGTTTTAGTAGAGGTCAGGTTGATAAGACGCTCTTTAGAAAGAATTATGAGAATAAGTTTATTTTAATGCAAATCTATGTTGATGATATCATCTTCGGTGCTACCTCAAAGAAGTTATGTATGAGTTTTGAGAGTTTGATGAAAAATGAGTTTGAAATGAGTATGATGGGTGATTTGAAATTCTTTCTTGGGTTGCAAGTTAAGCAAACCAATGAGAAGATCTTTATCCATCAACAAAAATATGTGAAAGAAATGTTGTCTAAATTTGATATGTGTAATGTGAAGCCTATGGCAACTTCGATGCACCCTTCAAACCTTTTGTCGAAAGACGAAGTTGGTAAGAAGGTGGATCAAACCCTGTATAGAAGGATGATCGGTTCTTTGTTTTATCTTACAGCAAGCACACCTGACATATTGTTCAGTGTATGTTTGTGTGCAAGGTTTCAGGTCGATCCTAGAGAGTCTCATTACATAGCTGTTAAAAGAATTATGAGGTATCTCGCAGGTACTACTGATCTTTGCTTAATGTTTGAGAAATGTAAAGATTTCAGATTGATTGGATACTGCGATGCGGACTATGTCAGAGATAGAGTTGAAAGAAAGAGTACGAGTGGAGGCTGCCACTTTCTTCGCTCAAACCTAGTTTCCTGGTCAAGAAAAAGACAAAACTCAATTGCTCTATCAACAATCGAAGCCGAGTACATGTCTTCCGCAAGCTGTTGTTCACAAACATTGTGGATTAAATACCAGCTAGAAGATTATTCAGTTCGAGAAGAGGAGATCCCAATTTTCTATGCCAACACCAGTGCCATTAACTTATCGAAGAACCCTATACAGCATTTGAGAGTAAAGCATATCGAAGTCAGACATCTTTTCTTGAGAGACTACGTTCAGAGAAAGGTGGTGAGTCTACAGTTTATTGAAACAGAGTTTCAATGGGCGGACATCTTCACTAAACCATTGACTGAAGAACGGTTCAAGGAAATCAGACAGAACCTCAACATGGTGATGTTAAATGACCAACCGTCTGACATTTCACAGTCAAGTTAAAAAGGTCGTCAAAGTTAACAACATCAGAAACAGTGAGTTACAGTTGGTAACTTCTCTCATAAGGAAATTTTGGAGGGAAACACTCATAGTCTTGAGAACCTCACCGATTCTAAAACACGCCTGATAAGACCTTTTATGTAGTCTCAAATCAGAAACACTTCGAATTCTTTCAAACAACAAAACTTTCAGCCCTTTCAAACCTCTGAAATTACCTTACCTTTGAAGAACAGATTACCGGAGTCAGTTTCTAAATCATAATCAATGGAGCAAGCGACGATTTATGGAAGGCATGTGGATTTTGAATCTCTGAGGAAAGATGCAATGGATATTGAACCACAGATCGTAGAAGCCGGTTGAGGAAGTTCTTTCAGGTGCAGGAGTATATGTACCAAAATGAAGTATGTGTACCAAAATGAAGTATATGATTTTTGGAAAAATGCACAGATGGTAGACAAAGCTATTCTTTCTATAGTAGACGGACTGTCTATTATTATAACAATGGAGATGACCGAGAAGGTTATTGGATGTCCATCTGTTGGAGAGAAGCTATCAAGCTAAGCCAAATGGATGACAAAGGTTAGTTTAAAGGAAGACAAAGTGAATAGACGATTGTATGGAGAAAATGACCCAACAGAAAGGAAGACCTCGAGTCTGGTGTCGAAGGCAAGGGTCTTACATGCGATTCTGTTTAACTGTGTCTTACCAAGAGCAGGTTCAAGGCACTTGGTGACTACTCTGGATGAACAGTTTCTATTCTACCTACTGAACTGCAAACCAGTTGACCTACCATTTTTTGATCTTTCATTATATTGTTAAAGGAATGAAGGATATAAATAGCTACCCATACGGTATATTGCTAACACGAATTTTCAGGGAGTTTAAAGTTCGTCTTGATTGGGGAATCAGACAAATGGTGCCTGTTAGGAGTGCTATCGACTCGGGTACTATAAAAGAATGGGCTTGAAGAATCTCAACAGAACTGAGGGAGATTCTCATAATAGAGCTAGAACTGAAGGGGAGAGGATAAAGAAGAAGTCTCCCATAAAAAGTTCTAAACCTCAGGTTAGTACAAATACGCCCATTATTGAAAAGAGAAAATCATCTGAAGAAGTTTTGAAAGAAAAGATGATTTCTCAAAGGGAAAGTAGCCAAGTTCGAAGTTTAGATGAAAATGTCTCGAATAGAAAAGGGGAGAAGCTTCTGAGTGACTTTCCTAAGAAGGCGAAGAGATCACTCAGGATTCGAACCTTGAGATAGCAAGAAGAAAAGCAGTCCAGAGAACGAAGTCAGGCAGAAGTCTCTGTGACTCGCGCACCGAAGGCTACGAGATCTCTAGTCTCGATTTTAAGTGAGGAATCAGCTAATCAGGCTAAGGAGACTGAGAGGAAAAGAACATTGGAGTCTGAGAAGAAGAGATCCAGACCTCAGAAAACTCCAAGACTGATTGAGGCAGTGAAGAAGACTAAGGTAGTTAGTCAGAAGAAGAGTGTTACTACTGCTAGGACAGTTAGTCAGAATACAACTACTTCAATTGCTGAGATACTAATACAGGAGAAGGCAACTCCTACTGTTGTTCTAACAGAGACATCAGCAGAAGTTAGTCAGAAGCAGGATACTCCTATTGCTGTTCCACAAGAGACAACAGCAGAACTATGTCTGGTGAATGTTATTCCTACAGAGGTTCATCAACAGGAACTAACAGAACTTAGTCTAGTATAGGTTCAGCAAGAAGAATCTGAAGAACTCAGTCTGATTCCATATAATTATTCTGAATTCCTGAGGAAAGACGTATTGGAAGTCAAATTGATTTAAATAGTTCAACCTAGGAGTAATTCAATAATCATCAGGGATACACCATGGAGACTGGTAAAGGCAGTCTTACAATCCATTCCGATAAATAATGAGACATGGCATCTACTGAATGAAGAAGAAAGAAATTTTTATGAAGCCTTGAGGTATGCTACCACAAAGCCATATCCAATAAAGAAGACCAATCAACTGCACACTATTTACTCGATTACAGAGCATACGGAGATAAGGGTTATACCAGACCTGCAACCTAGATATCCCTTAGATGGTGATAAGAAAAAGATGAAGTTATACCCAGAAGGGGTAATTGATGATCTGCCCACAGATCAGATTGCTGAAGAAGTGCGCAGAATAGATGAAGCATGCACTTCAAATAAGATGTTTACAGGAGCCAGTTGTAGTTTTACAGAGAAGGATGAACATTGTCCAGTAGGTGGAAAGCTGACTACAGGGACGTTTACTGAATCCCTTTTGCAGAAAGTAGTGCGTATTAGGCCACTATCTAATACACTATCCATAGAAGAAGAAGCTCTACCCTTGCGAGGAAGACAAGTGCTTTGCTACCTGCTCCTTATCACTTAGACCTTTCTGAGCCCAATTTATCGGTTCAACCACCTACCTTTGAGATTGTTGAAGATTACATTCCATCTTCAGACGCATATGCTACTACAATTGCGTTTGTAGAATTCGCAAAGGATGATGATCAACCCACTTCGCCTTTTGACTTGCAAGCTGAAGTAATGCACCTACGCAAAGAAGTCAAAGAGTTGAAGGAGATGATGAAAGAGTTGTTGAAGAGTCATCGGCATTAATCATTTTTTATTATAACAAATAGGGGAGAAGAATATGGAAAGCAGAAATCAAAGGGGGTGAACGAAGGAATAATTTTTTTGAAGAAAAAATAGGGGGAGGAAGAGTCAACAGAAAATGAAGAATGCAGACGAAGACTGTTCGAAGACATGTTTTTCATCTGAATCGGAAGATTATTTGTTATCATAAAAAAGGAGGAGATTGTTAAGTCAAAATGACTTTACAGTAATAATTTTGATGAAGCACAAATAATGAAAGAAGTAAAAACCAGACGAAGTCAAAAAACAGACAAAGAATGAAAAACAGACGGAGAAGTAAAAAGCAGACGAAGTTGAAAAACAAACGGAGATTAAAATATTGTTGCGACCCGATCCGGAGACCGGATCCCAACCAAAAAATGCAAGCGAAAGGAACGGATAACAAAGCAAAACAATCGATAACAAAAAGAAACACAAAACAAAAACAGAATCGTATGCAAAAATCAAAGAAATCGAATCGAATACGAATGTAGTCAAAAATTCGAATCGAAACTTAAAAGCAGAAACATAACCATATTTGAAGCGAATCGAAAGGGAAAGTCAAAGAAAAACGAATCGAATAACAAATCGGATACGAATCAAATGGCGAATACATATCAGAAATTGAACACAAATTTGAATCGAATGACAGGGATCTATTCTAAGTTTCCACTCAAAAATCGAAGTCCAACAAATACAAACGATGAAAAGCAGACAGAAGCAAATCAAGAGTCAGTTTGAGTTAGTTATAGAACTCAACTGAATAACCGTTTCTTTCAAGATTCAAGAAACAAGATTCAAGAAGCAAGATTCAAGAAGCAGTTACAAACGAAGGCTATAAATATAAGTCGAAATCGTATATTTCAAAGTTAGCTGAGTTACATTTACATGTACATTGAAAAGCTTACTTGAGAGTTTATTTTGCAAATAGCTAGAGCTATCTTATTGTAACAAAAGCTCGAAAAACTTTCTGTGAGAAAGTATTCTAAGTGTGAAAGAATACTGACTGTAAGAGACCTGAAGAGGCTCGGAGTAAAAGAATACTCGTAACGATTGAGAAGTAGTGAAATCTCAAAAAGAGATCTGAGGACTAGACGTAGCCCATGGTTTGGGATGAACCAGTATAAAAATTACTGTGTCAACTTCTCTATCTCTCTTAACATTCAAAGTTTTGTTCTTACTTAGTTTTCTAACAAGTTTTCAAGATTACGATTAACTTTGACTTACAGTAGTTTTAGTGAAAAGAATAAGTTTTTTTAAAACAAAACATTTTTGAAGATTTTCAAAGGGGAAATACACAATTCAACCCCCCTTCTTGTGCACTTATACATCGTATAATAAACTTTGTAATAACGTGTGATTCACTTCACTAACATCTTCCCCTTGAGAAGCTGGGGGTTCAGGTACAAGATTTATTAGATAAATGAATGGGTCATGTCAAATTTTTAGTAGAATATAGAAAAGTTGGGCTTACTACGGGTTTTGGTGGCATTAAGCCTACCCATTCCCTAGTGCCAACACGACTTAAAACGGCAAGTCGTGGCAGACTATCCATTGATTTTCTCTTGTCTCCATTTTGAAGCATATCTGCGGAAAAATATTATCTCATTTTAAGTACCCAAAATTTTTTGGGTCCTTTCAGGTTAGTAGCTTAACCATTCGATCTCCAAAAATACATTAGTGATAATTTCTCAATTTTACAAAAGTTACAAGAATGAATAGTGTGACCATGTTTACCAAAGTAGAAACATAAAACAAATGAATGAGAATTGCTATAATTTTTACCATGCTTTAGGTTTATATTGTTTTGATTATAACTACTGCTAGATTTAACAAAGAAATTCTTGTATGACCTAATATTATTTGTTTCATTGTAACATATTGATACATTGATATTTTTATTGAATATTTGGTGGAAATTATGTTTATAATGCAAGATATTTTGATTTTTTTATGGATTTATTTTCTATCTATTATTTTGGATAGTTAAGGAATGTTTGCTGATTTGTCGACTATTTGGGCTTATTCAGGAAATTTTAAATGGACTGGAGGAGTTCAAAATCATAGGGATTGTTTTATCTTCTTGGAATTCAATAACAACCATCTGTTTTGGAAGGTTATCAGCAGTCATAAGCACGAGAATCAGGGAGAGAATCTGAGGATTTTATTTCCTTATCGTCATTTTATTAGGTTGTAATTATCTCTCCATTTTTTGGGTTGGGAACGTTCTCCTCTTATACAAAGGGAAGAGGGTTGTTAGTTTAGATCATCTATCAGAAGTAGAATCTTCATTTTGTTAGCTTAAAAACAGCCATAAACGGCTAACTCTTTTATTTCCAGCTTAAGGTCTAGTCGAAGTGCTTAGTTCCACGGAAGCGTTGTGAGATCTAAATATTTTTCTTCCTACTCATTTCAATTTTTCAATTTTTATTTATTTCTTGCACTTACTAGGTTATGGTGGATGTTTATTTTTTCTATTCAATTAAACAGTTTGGGCAATTGTTTAGTTAATTAGGATAATAAAATGCTAGTTAATTAGATCAAATACATAATTGTTTGGTTGATTTAACAATTTTAGCAAATAATATTGCTTGATTAGAACCATATTTTCAGGTTATGTTAAGAAAACAAATAATCTAATTTGAATGAACTACGAGTGCGGTTTATTGGTTAGGATCAGGTCTTTCTCATTTTTAGTGCTATTAATGAATTGAATCCTATATGCGAGTTAGGATTATTTGTTTGTAAGAGATTAATCAAAGCACGTTGTCTTGTTTAATCCAATTTACAAAAAGATTTTGTTAGAAGCATCTTTAACAACTATAATTGGTCTATTGATTTAATTGATGAGTTTGTATTTGCATCCGTGATTGACACGATTGAACTAGCACCGAGATGACCTTTTGTTGGAATGATTTCTTTAATCAACCTTCTCTATTTTTATTTTTATGATCTCATTCAGTTTCTTCAATTAAAAATTCCCCCCTTTTTATTTGTCTTTACTAAATTTTCTAGTTTTTAAAAAGAATATTATTAATCTCTAGTCTTTGTGGATTTGACCTTACTTGCCATTTTCTACAATTATTTTGTGACTTGGTAGTAGGATATATATTTTTTGGTAGCTTCGACACTTATCAAATTTTGGCATCATTGCTAGGGACAAGCACTAATTAATTTTATTCTTTGATGCTCAGATCTGATCGTACAGGTGAACTCCAGTACGACATTAAGATAGAGAAGATAGCCAAATAATTGAGGAAAGAAACAAAACAAAAAAAAGCAATCTTCTCTACTAACTACCTCAATGCCAGAAGAGGTCATTGTTCCTAAACCTTCCAAAAATTCAAGTGCATATGAACAAGAAGAATAGATGGTAGAAGAGAGGACGTTAAGGGAGTTGGCAACGACCATTGTTAATCAACCGCCTCTTTGTATCATATACCCAGCTTTGGAAGCGACATTTGAGCTTAAATCAGGTTTAATTCATCTGTTGTCTACTTTCAGAGGTTTGCGCAATGAAGACCCTCATAAACATATTAAGGAATTTCATATAATCTGTTCTACAATGAAACCTCAAGGAATATATGAAGACCAAATTAAATTAAGAGCTTTTCCATTCTCTTTAGTTGATGCAGCAAAGGCATGGTTGTTTTATTTGCCTTCTGGATCCATTACTTCAAGGATAGCCATGGTAAGGGTTTTTTTAGATAAATTCTTTCCTGCTTCAAGAGGATGTGTGCAAGTTGCCCTCAACAGGGAATTTCAGACCAGGCCTTAATTCAGTATTTTTATGAATGATTTTTTCCTATGGAGAGGCAAATGATGGATGCAGCTAGCAGCGAAGCAATTGAGAATAAAACACCTCAAACTGCAAGAGAGTTGATCTCTACAATGACAGTCAATTCTCAACAATTTGGGTCTCGTCAAGAACCTTCAAGACGTATCAATGAGGTAAATGTTTCTTCTCTAGAGACTAAAATTAACCAATTGACATTTTTGGTTCAGAATTTGGATGCAGGTAATGGACAACAACTTAAAGCTTGTGGAATATATACCTATGCTAGAAATCCTACAGAGATGTGTCCAGCTTTGCAAGACGATGGTCAAGAACAAGCCCTTGTTGTTGGAAATTTTTCAGGTCCACCTCAGCAGAAATACAATCCATATTCGAACACTTATAATCCAGAGATCATCCAAATTTCAGCTATGGACCTAGACCTTCAAATTTCCAAAAATTTCATAATAGACCAGTGGCCCCACCTGAACAAGGTTCTTCAAACTCAGGTATGTCTTGTGAAGACATTGTGAAAACACTTACAACTAATACAGTGCAATTTCAATAGGAGACACAAACAAGCATCCAAAACCTGGAGAACCAAGTTAGTCAATTAGCAACTTCATTAACCAAGTTAGATTCTCAAGGAAAATTGCCATCTCAGACCATAATGAACCCAAAACAAAATGCCAGTGTAATCACCTTGAGAAGAGAAAACGAGCTGGAAATTCCAGCTACAAAAAAAGGTGGGCATAGCTTGGCACCAGAGGATGAAGTGGAGACAATGGAGCCATAAAATGTTGTACCTGAAAAACCAAAGATTCTGGAAGTCCAACCCCCTTTTACTCAAAGACTTACTAAGTCTAATAAGAAAATAGAAGAGAAAGAGTTCCTTGACACATTTTGAAGGGTGGAAATAAATATTCCCCTGCTTGAAGCAATCAAGCAAATACCCATGTGAGTTGTGCATAAATAAAAAGAAATTAACCGGGTATGAGAAAATAAATATGGGAGAAAATGTTTATGCTATTCTTCAAAGGAATTTACCTCAGAAGTGCAAAGACAAAGGCATGTTTGTTATATCTTGCAAAAATAGGAATGTAGGGATAGAAAGGGCTATGTGTGATTTAGGAGCATCAATAAATGTAATGCCTTATTTTATTTATTTGTCCTTGAATGACACTCCTTTAAAAGAAACGAGGGTAGTTATTATACTTGCTGATAGGTCTGTAGTTTATCCTAAGGGAGTGTTGTAAGATGTTTTAATTCAGGTTAGTGACTTAGTTTTTTCAACAGATTTCTACGTTTTAGACATGGAGGATGATAAATCCTCTACTTCATCTGATATTTTGCTTGGAAGGACTTTTCTCAACACTATTAGAGAAAAGATAGATGTTCATAATGGGAATTTGACCATGGAATTTGATGGTGAGATGATTAACTTTAGTGTTTATGATGCCATGAAATTTTCTCATAATGTTTCTTCTGTTTTCAGCATTGATGTTATTGAACAGTTGATTGACAAAATTTTTGATTTAAGTGATGATGATAAACTTAAGGTTGTACTTTGCTATTATTTATATCAAAGCAACCTTAGTAAGCTTAAAGAGAAGTTTATGATAGAGGAAGAGTTACGTGAAGTAATACTTGCATTAGAGAGATAAGAACCAAATGTGAGTAGTGATCGTTCTTTTAACTTACCTAAATCTCACCCTATTCTCCTACCTTCTATTGTGCAGGCTCCGAAATTGGAGTTGAAGCCGCAACCCCAGCATTTAAAGTATGTATTTTTGGGTGAAATAGAAACCCTTCCAGTAATAATCTCCAATAAACTCACTACAGAGGAGGAAGAAAAGTTAGTTATGATTCTCAAAGATTATAAGAGTGCAATTGGATGGACTATTACTGACATAAAAGGGATAAGTCCCTCCACATGTATGCACAAGATCTTGCTTGAAGAGGGCAGCAAGCCAAGTAGAGAAGCACAAAGGCATCTTAATCCACCTATGATGGAGGTGGTCAAGAAAGAAATAGTGAAGCTTTTAGATGCTGGTGTTATTTATCCGATTTCGGATAGCAAGTGGGTAAGTCCAGTTCAGGTAATATCTAAGAAAACGGGTATTACCATGGTAGAGAACAATGACAGTAAGTTGGTGTCTACTCGAGTTCAAAATGGGTGGCGGGTTTGTATTGATTACAGAAACTTAAATGCATTAACTAGAAAAGACTATTTCCCACTCCCATTTATTGACCAAATGCTTGAGGGATTAGCTGGTAGAACTCATTATTGTTGCCTAGATGGATATTCAGGTTTCTACCAGATTTCAGTTGCACTCGAAGACCAAGAGAAGACGACCTTCACCTATCCATTTGGAACTTTCGCTTATCGGTGGATGCCAATTGGACTCTGTAATGCCCTAGCAACGTTTCAAAGATGTATGGTAAGTATCTTTTTAGAGTTCGTAGAGAATATCATGAAGTTTTTATGGACGACTTTACAATCTATGGAAATTATTTTGATGAGTGTTTGACAAATCTTACCAAGGTTTTAGAAAGATGCCCATAATCTAATCTTGTTCTTAACTATGAAAAATGTCATTTTATGGTTGACCAAGGGCTTATTTTGGGGCATATTGTTTTTACAAAGGGTATTAAGGTAGATAAGGCAGAAATAAATGTCATAAAGTCTTTACCTTATCCCGTGAGTGTGCGGGAAGTTCGTCCTTTTATTGGACATGCAGGTTTCTACCGGCGATTTATCAAGGACTTCTCAGAGATCACTCAACCCCTATGTAGACTTTTGCAAAAGGATGCCACTTTTGAGTTTGATGAGGCTTACCAGCAAGCATTTGACACATTAAAAGAGAAGCTGGTTTCGGCCCCAATTATTCAAGCTCTGAACTAGAATTTCCCATTTAAGATAATGTGTGATGCTAGCAATCTTGCTGTAGGAGCTGTGCATAGGCAAAGAATTAAGAAAGAACCTCATGTCATCTACTATGCCTCTAGAACACTTGATAGTGCTCGACGCAACTATTCTACAACAGAAAAAGAACTTTTAGCTATATTATTTGATTTAGAAAAATTCCGTTCTTATTTGCTTCGCATTAAGGTTATTGTGTTTTCTAATCATGCAACATTGCGGTATTTATTGAAGAAGAAAGAAGCCAAACCGAGGTTGATAAGATGGATTTTGTTGTTGCAAGAGTTTGATTTGGAAATTAGAGACAAGAAAGGGTCTGAGAATTTAGTGGCAGATCATCTTAGTCGATTACCATTGGTAGAAGAAGCACTAACTTTGAATGATGCATTTCCCGATGAGTATCTCTTTTCTTTACATGATAGCATTCCTTGGTCTGCTGATATCGTCAATTACTTAGTTACTGGATCATTACGTGATGATTTACTAAGTATGAAAAAGATAAAATTAAAAGGGATGTGAAATATTATTCTTGGGATGACCCTTACTTATAGAAATACTATTCATATCAAATAATCAGGAAGTGTGTTTCTAATGAAAAGGTTGAATCCATTCTTAAATTATGTCATTCTTATTCTTGTGGAGGTCACTTTAGACCAAAGAGAATAGCACGTAAAGTTCTTGAATGTGGACCTTATTGGCCAAATTTATTTCATGATTCATACACTTTTTGTAAGTCATGGGCTAATTTTCAAAGGACTAGAAATTTAGGACATAGAGACCAAATGCCTCTTCATCCAATTCTAATTTGTGAAATCTTTGATATTTGGGGTATAGACTTCATGGGTCCTTTTCCTCCTTCTTTTGGTTATACTTGCTAGTGTAACTCGAGGTATGCATGTCATAACTCGACTTATGTGCTAGTGTAACTCGAGGTATGCATGTCATAACTCGACTTATGCAATCACGATACCCATACCTCGAGGTGTATATGACATAACTCGACTTATGTATGTATTGTGAGTTTGTTAGAGTAGTGCCCTAAAGACAATCCCTTGTACAAAGTTGTGTACAATCTTTATTCAATAAAGAAAGGCATGTTTCATTTATTTGATATTCTTTATGAATTGATTGTGATCTTTAATCAAATGAATGAAGTCCATGATATAT
>JANTNU010033839.1:0-19655 GCA_024752395.1 Erythroxylum havanense
AGATACTTGAAAGATAATTTCTCAAAATGCAATTACAACTTTGTTTACAGAAATCACTCCAAAACAAAACAAAACATGCAAATTCGGATTTATTTCTTGATTCACTTTCACTCGATCTCTTGCTCATCACCTGAATAGGGTAAAGAGAGTGGGAGGTGAGCTTTATAGCTCGTGGATAGCATGCTTATAACGGAAAAATAAACAAAACTATTCAAAATTTTACTTTCATAGAAAATTCTTGTTGAAATCCATAAGACATTGTTTCTCAAATTCTCATTATGTAGTCAAATTTACAAGCCACAAAACATGAATGCATTAAACTTGTTCACATGTCATAAGCACATAACATATAAAAATGGTTTGGGTAGATCCATATTCATGAAGCACTACACATTCCCATATAATGGTCCTGTGTAGCCGTAAATTTGAGGGAGTCCTTGAAGGAGCTCCGTGTCACTAGCGGGCAGGCGGGAGAAGCCTATTCTTGGGTCAACGTGCACGTGACGGTTCTTGAGGGACTACCACAAACCCACATAACACATATTTCATGAACTTGAAAACTTGTTGCCAAAATGGTACACTTTCTTGAAAACTTTCTTTTCATATACTTGACATATATCTTGAAAATCATTCTTGAAAACATGATTGTATAAACGTGCGTTCCTTTCAAACGAAAAACACTTTCGTAAAACATCACACAATTCATGTAGCAAACATATAGCATATTTCACAATTCATTCAAGACACAATTTATGCAACACTTATGATGCAATTTTATGATGCAATTTTAAATCATTAAAATTTTCCTTGATGTGAAGAAAACAAAAGTGGCTTATTTACTCAATTATAAACATGTACCCACCTTGATTTCCTTGCTTGTAAACCTTGCTCAAAAAGCCCCTACTCTTGCCTTTTCTTGTCTTCCTTGATTCCTTTTGCCTCTCTTAATCTCCTTCATCCATGGCAAAATTCTCAAATCAAAAGGAGTTCAAATTGGACAACTCATAACACATAATCACCAAAATTGATCTTGGAAAACTTAAACCCATACCATTCTTAAGCCATAAGAACCAAAATCTCTCTAAAAGTCCAATAAGTCAAATATATTCTTACCTTGATTCTTCACCAAATGAGGAGTTTCTTGGCTTGAATGGAAGCTCTCATGCTCCTCTTCCTTTTTCCTTCATGAATAAATATCAAAATCTCTCTTAAAAACCAAGAAAAATCAAAACCTAACATTTTCTTTCTTCGTTCTCCTCTTCTCCACTGACTCTCTCCCCCTTCTCTCTTTTCTTTGGTTCTTTTCTTTACAATTTCGTGCATGCTCCTTACTTAAAAGCCAACCTACACTTCTATTTACAATAATGCCATTAAAGAGTGAGCAATGACCACTTTGCCCTTACATATAAGCCTTGTAACTTAAATGGCTTAAGTGGCTTGCCAATTTTGCCCCTCATGAAATCTTACCACCTTAATACAATAATTCAATCAACCTATGCCCTATGATCTTACTCAAATTAACATGCTAATTAATTCCACAAAAATACTCTATTACGACCTCAAAATTTATTTAAATCATGCTTAACTCCTTCCGAATATCAACACCTTTCCTAATCATGCAATTGAAAGAATTTGCTTGCACTTACTTCTAGAGAAATGTTCCTCGTTGTCTTAATTTTCTAATGACATCAAAATCATTCAATTTGGTTTAGTAATATGAAAGTTATACCCAAACATTTTTAGATTGTTCTTATACTAAAACATTATCCTACGCTTAACTTCCATCCAAAAATTGATACTCTTAGAGACTGAATTAAAACACAATTTCATTGGAAAATTTGTAGCCTTAGCTCTCTAGTTTAATCCAGATTAAGAATCATCTCATTTGGATAACTAGAGCAAAAGTTATGGCTAAAACACTTTCAAACTGTTACTAAACCGAGACTGTACACTATACACAACTTTACTCCAGAAATTCAAAATCTTAGGGACTGGATTGAAATTCGATTCCTTCAGATAATTTGTAGCTTAATGTCTCTAGTTTGTTTTTCAACAAGAATCAACTCCATTGGAGCTCTAAAGAGCAAGCTATCATCAAAATACTAAAACATGTTCAGTAAAAAATATCCATCTCATACTCTTTTAACCGATCCCCTCACTTTGATTCAATACATCTTTTTCAAATTAATATCAAAACCTACAAAATTTTGTGGAGAGGTATAAAAATGTCTTAGAGATCCAACGCTTTAAAAATCAGGTCAATCGGAGGTCAGACGAAAAAGTTATGGCCAAAAGAGTGGAGAGAGGTCAGGTCAGGGGAGAAAATATGACAATAGTCGACTAGTCGAAGACTATTAGTCGACTAATGCAAGTAAAAAAATGACGATTAGTCGACTGGTCGAAGACTATTAGTCGACTGGTCGAAGACTATTAGTCGACTAATCCTATAATGATCGACTGGAAACTCTTGGTCTTTCTTCTTCCGACAACCCAACTTCCACAACTCATAACTTTTGACCCAGAACTCCAAAATTTGCAAATTTGGTATCAATGGAAAGATAAAAGAAATATGTACAACTTATATGAAGAATTTGAAGACAAATTCTACCTCTATATAGGTCAAAGATTCACTTCAAAGTAGCTGCCCAAAATTGTCATCCCAAACAGCATCTCAAACTTCAAAAATCATAACTTCCAGCTTCGATATCGAAAAATTTCATATTTTATAGCGTTAGAAAGCTAGAAAGATAAGCTACAACTTTCATGAAAACAACTTTAGCTAAATTCACCTAGATCAACCCAAAAAATTTATGTAAGTTTAGATCAAAATTTCAACTCTCTCCTACTATTCATTCCCAAAATTTTCAGACTTCAAAATTTCAACCATTTCAAACCAATATCATTTACAAAAACATCAAAATCTATCTTTGATCATTAACTCTAAAACTAAACATATGCATTTACCCATTCTTGACAACTTCCCAAACATATTCATCTCTTAAATAACATCAAAACATGTTTCATTCATCTAATCAAGAAGAATGATGCTTATACTTACTTGTTGATGCGTCAACTTCTTCAAAATCTTCAAAAATCTCCAAACCCTAACTTTCCTCTTCTTTTTCTCCTATTCCCACGACACTCTCTTCTTCTCTCCCTTATTCTAAATTCTTCTTCTTCTAATTTCTACTCTTAATAATCATACAAATGTCCATCTTGCCCCTTGCCTAATGCCTTATGTCTTATAACCTTAAGTGTCCTGCAAAATTTGCCCTTATACATTCTTACAACTTTAATACTTCAATTCAATTAATCTATGTCATAAAATCTTACCAACATTAACATAATAATTAACTCCAAAATTTAATCCATAAACACCTCATAATTCATTTAAATCATGCTTAATAAATAAAAAAATTGGGGGCCAACATTTCTCCCCCTCTTAAAAGAATTTCATCCTCGAAATTCTTATCTGACTGATCAATAGGTATTGGTAGGCTTCCTCCGTTTTCCATTTAACTTTATCACTTGGATAATTTATTCTAATTGATCATATTTGATAGACTTACCAAGTCTTTGTATTCCTTATTTGGTCATTCACTTTCTTAACTAGTTTCTCATTAGGTTTCAGATTACTCATAAATTTCACTTCCTGTGCTGACATTTCATATATGTCAGATCATATCGATATTTCTTTACATACTTACAATAAAACATCATAGTTGGTAATACCAACTCGTAAGTCATTGGTTCGGTTCTTAGTAACTTCATATGGATCACTACAATTCAAACTTAATTGATTCTCTATCCTAACCTGAGCTCATCTTGTACTCACTGTAAGCATGCCTTGGGAAGGTGATACTTTCGTAAACATTTTATTCTTTTGCTTTATAGTTCACATCTCTTAGTATCAGTACATTTAACTCCTATGTATATCTCACTGTATTCCATGTCTTTGGCATGGATCTACCAAATTCATTCATCTTTCTTGAATCACTTAATTTCTAATACTGATCGATTTCACTTATCAACATAATCATCACAAAACAAAAGCGAACGACTCTTTCTGTCATCTAACTCCTCATACTGTATTCCAATGAAATCACTATAATAATGATAGTGATGATTAAAGTCAATCAAAGATGTACATTGATCACAAATTCCTATGAACTCCCAAAAATATAAGCCTTAAGCATATCTCTGACAGTTAAGACCTTCAGCAATTTTTAAACATTCAGTCACTTGATTCTACATTCTTAGTTGCCAAATGATGTTCTGGCGTATTCCTACTAAAATGAATATCATAAGTTACCATTTATACTTTCTAACAATCTCTCTGCTCTATCATCTTTATCAATTTTACATACGTCTTATTTCAATCATAAGGTATCATTCTTCCTATTCAAACTCAAAATTCGTATTCATTTTTTATTCCTTAGTAAGATTCACAATTTCTGAATCCTCAATTTGGGCTTTGTTCATGTGAAACTGATCTTAAATTTTCATTGAATAATGGTACTTCATTTTGCCCAAAATTCAACTCCATTTAACACTCTCTCTTTTTGCACTAGATCTGATAACCTTTATATCTGAGTTCATACTTCACTACTATTGAATTCTCTATTCGATGCATCTGATTATGACACTAGCTTTACTAGTTTAGTACTCATTTGTACATCATAATCTTCTAGTAACTCTATATATTTTCTCAGTCTCGTATTCAATTCTTTCAACTCAGTATTTAGCTCAAAATTACTTAATCTGTATATCTTATACCCATTCAAAATATTTCTATACATATAATGTCTTCAACTTTCAAGCAATCATTATCGCAACAAGTTTCAATTCATGTATCAAACGATCATCCCATGAGGTTTCAATTGTCTCCATGAATATGAATTCACTTCATTTTGCTGCGTTGGATCTTATCCTGATCTCTTATACAAACATCATTGTAAACTACAAAATCTCCAAATCTAGATGATATAATTAATGACAGTGTTATAATTCCTCAAAAATTTTCTTTACTTTCGTCACGCATACGATTTACTCATTTTTCCTCAAGTATTCAGACTATTCTTCTCAACTCTTCGCATACAATTAACATATCATCAAACTTTGCTTGGATCGCTTTAATCTTCAATACCATAGTATCGTCGGGGCATTTGTTAACTCGAACAAATATTATCAAACTTCATGTGCCCCAGATTAGTTCTCGTAATTCCTTAAGTAATTAATTTCCTCAATGAGGCACTGATTTTCTCCATTCTTTAGATTTCCTCATATTTCACATTGACGTATTCTAATATCTGCTTATTCATACTTGTTTCTCCACACACTCTAATTTATTTCCAATCTTAACTTCCTATGCTTGTAACACCTTCATTAGGTCAAATTTGCATCTCCCAAACATGTTTAATCAGAGCATAACGTGAACATATATACTCCTCATATTGGCAATCAATGTCTCCTCAAATTTAGGAATCCACTCTCATAGTTGGATACTTTACATCAAACAAAACACATACTTTTTCAATAGAATATTTTACCTCTTTTGCTTGAGTCTCCGTTAGGGATAAGACTCCAATACTCACTTTCGAATCATTACATATTCATTTCTGACTCGTTCTTTCATTGATCATCCTTAATGTAAACTATCTGATCTGTTTAACCTAATTCAATGAAATTCTTCTTTGAAAGAAGATTTCTTACTACTATCATCTATACTATTCGTGCAATCTTTATCAATCAATTGTTATCATCATTGAATTATCAGCCATTCTTAATACCTCAAGAAAACCAATTTCTATCGTTCTTACAAGGTCATAATGTTCTATTTACCAAAACTCAATGAAGTAATAAACATAATTACCGTCACATATGCATAGGTGTGCATCATGAAATTCATGCCATTCTGTCCACAAATTTATTCCTGAAAATCACCAATTTATATCTTACACAAATAATACTTTGATCTCAAATGATCTTAGACAATATTTCTCTCTTTATCCAACATATCAACATCAATTGTATTCTAGTTTTCCAGAATTCACCTTTTTGATGCTATATCATTTCATAATGAGTCAACTACCATATTGAGTGCATCTAATCTTCTCATTTGATTCTTCATCGTTTTCTTAATCTCGTTCATGCATAAAATCCCATCTTATATGCACTTTTAACTTTTCCCATACTGCATATCATTTCATTCATCTCATGTAAATTCATTTATGTATATTTCATTTCCCTCTCTCCATTTCCTCATTTCTGTCTCATTTTTCTATTATCATTCATCTCATCTTCCACATTTATATCCTTAGTCAATTCAAAATTATCAATGCATAATCATTATAAAATTCTGATCTCAAGTTCATTAATATCTTCTTACTGCAGATCCTAACTTTTGTCGGATTAATCAAACAACCACTTCGGTTCCAATTTCCTCTTCCTAAGATCATAACAAAGTTATGTTTTCATTGCATTATGCTTGTACACTCTAATCTCATCATTCATAATTATATCCCTATATTCCTCAAACAATCCATGGCAATACATTCGTATTGATATCACTTTCGAAAATATATCACCACAGTACAATATTGGTGTCATATTCAATAATACATCCTCTAATACAATTGCATTAAATCATTATCTGTTATATTTACCCATATACTATTTTTCATTTCCACTTATCCACCACTTTCCTTTTCTCACATTCTAACAAATCATTGCCCTTCTCACTATTTCCATCTGCTTAAACTCTTAACAATTGTCCATACGTGTAAATCATACATTTACGCCCATGTAAGATCCTAATTCTGGCACTCTGATACCAAACATGTTGGACCCTATTTCTAAAGTCCAGCTCAGAGGTCATAAAACCTAAGCTTATTCCCATGAAAATCTCCTTAGGGTAATTTCAATAATAAAAAAATTTCAGCATCTGCAGTGGAGGACTTCGCCTCAGCAACAGAATGTTCGACGCGGCGAACCGTTGGGAGAAAATTCTTCGCCGCGACGAACTGCTGAAGTAATTTCCCCTGATCCTTCGGGAAAAGTTCGTCACAACAAAGATGGTCAATTTACCACACCGAATTTCCTCCCATCTTTCCTAATCTTAATTTCAGTCTAAGTTGTCCCAAATTCACTTTCTTTAACGCAACATCATTTCATAACCATTCAAAATTATCTCATCATACTCTCCAATCTCTTTTCATTTAATTCATTTCTTACAACTAATTTTCATCCTTCACAAAATCTTATATCTCTTTGCTATAACATGTCTCTCTTATATAAATAACAACAATTCGCATTCAGTATCCTCAAAAGGAAGGAGTTTTACAAGGCTTTAATCACTTATAAACATGATATCATTCGCTTAATACAAATTACACATGGACGCTTATGTTCGATACACCACTAAAGCTACTCAAAAATCAAACTAACTTATTACAAAAGCTAACTATCTTGTAGTTGCCAAATGCCTTTAGGCTCTTGATCACTTGCCCTTTCGCTTATTACCTGAAGATGGGGAGGAAAGGGAGGTGAGCTTGAAGCTCGTGGGTAACAAGTTTATAACAGAGAATAAGCAAAAATCATTAAAATGTTCATTTGTTATAGAAATTTCATATTGAATGCATAAAACTCATAGTTTTTAATTCTCAACCAAATTTATAATTCCAACTCAAAAATTCATAGTTAAGAAATATCATCACATAAACGTAACATATACATGTAACCATCAAAGCATAACACTCAATTATGCAATATTCTTAACAATTCAAAAATGCAATGCACAAATAAAAGACTCGAGAGTTTCGTGGAACAAAATGGATAAATCGAAATTTATACCGTGAACAAAACGAGTCCGATTTCTCAGGATCTCGTGGCCTCAAGCGGGCAGCCAGAAGAAGGCTATATGTCGACGTGTACATGACTAACGAAACGTTCCTCTCTTGCCCAAACACAAGCAAATTTATGCTCAAATCATTTCATCATACTTTCATGCTTATTCTACTTTTCCAAACATACAGAATGCCATGACATTTTTCAAGGCATAACATAAAATTTTTCAATGCATTTCCAACATTATTTTAAAATTCATCAACAAAATTCATATACCGAAACATGTAGCAATTTTGCAAATCATTCAAAAGCAATAAAAGCAACATTTATGAAGTAATTGGAATCATTTTATTTTCTTGATTTGAAAGAAAACATTAATGGCTCATTACTCACTTATAAAAATGAAACCCACCTTAATTTCCTTGCTTATAACTTGCTCAAAGATGGCTCTCCACTTTATCTTCTTGCTTTCCTTGATTTCGTTTAACAATAGCCAAAAATTCTATTCAATAGGAATTCCAATTTATGATCAAGTAAATGAAAATTTTTGATAATACTTTCTTCTATAAAATTATTCCCCATTGTATTAAGTTTCTAATGACTCCAAAATAATTCAATTTGGTTCAGCACTCTAAAAGTTATACGAAAAACATTTCCAAGATGTTCTTATTCTAAAACAGCTTTCCATACTCCACTTTCATCTAAGATTTGAAATCCTTGGAGACTGAATTTAAACTCAATTCTTTCATAAAAGTTATAGCCTTATGTCTCTAGTTTACACTAAATCAAAAATCACTTCATTTTGATCACTAAAAAAAAGTTATAGCTAAAATACCAAAGTATACTCGGTGTCGAAAAGTTCGTCGCGACGAACTTTTATAGAAACACATTCTGGGAACCATTTTGGCTACATTTTCCAACTTTTTACTTCCCACATTTCACATATAACCCATCTCTTTTCCTTCATTTTCAACCCCATTTCAACCATTTCAAACCAATATCATTTACAAAAACATCAAAATCTATCTTTGATCATTAACTCTAAAACTAAACATATGCATTTACCCATTCTCAACAACTTCCCAAACATATTCATCTCTTAACTAACATCAACACATGTTTCATTCATCTAATCAAGAAGAATGATGCTTATACTTACTTGTTGATGCTTCAACTTCTTCAAAATCTTCAAAAAATTTCAAACCCTAGCTTTCCTCTTCTTTTTCTCCTATTCCCACGACACTCTCTTCTTCTCTCCCTTATTCACAATTATGCTTCTTCTAATTTCTACCCTTAATAATCATACAAATGTCCATCTTGCCCCTTGCCTAATGCCTTATGTCTTATAACCTTAAGTGTCATGCCCAATTTGCCCTTATACATTATTACAACTTTAATACTTCAATTCAATTAATCTATGTCATAAAATCTTACCAACATTAACATAATAATTAACTCCAAAATTTAATCCATAAACACCTCATAATTCATTTAAATCATGCTTAATAAATAAAAAAATTCGAGGCCAACAATCCCCAACAGATACGAGATAGTTATTAATGAGCCTGGTATCTACAATGGATAAGGAATAATTATAGGCACTCGGTCACAAAAATGTAATAAATAAAAGTGAGTCTCATGAGTATTGCGTATGTATATGATATGTGTTGAATGTGAAATGTGAAATGAATGATTAAGTGATATATTCTTAGGTGAATGTGTAATGTATGTGACTTGATGTAATGATTTGATGAATTGTATGTGTTATATGATTGAGTGAGTCATCGAGGACGGTCACTCACTGGGTTCGTAAAACTCACACAAAATTTGCAATATTTTTCAGGCTCAGACGAGTTACCCCGTTGGCCGAACGAGAGTATAACCACTGCATTCAAGTAAGAGATAGAGGTCAGGATTAGTTCGCGTCTGTATAGAATTTTCCAGTAATTTTTATATTAAGGAATGTATTCCGAAAGTATTGTACAATGTGTATGCGAATGTATTTATATTGTAATGACATTATGATTGTGAGTGTTTTGTATCTGAAATGGGCCCTAGCGATTAATGAATTTCTAACGGTCAAAAAAATTTGTAATAAGATTTTACTTACTAAGTGCACTAGCATGCCACTATCGTGGGCACAGATCTGGATATCATTCAGGATGTCGGGGACATACCTTGCGAGAGTGGGATGCTACAAGCTTGAAGAGAGCAAAGCTAACTTAATCAAGTTGGACTTGACTGTACAGTTTGAGAAAGTTTATGATTAAATATAAGATATTTAATAAATAAGGATCAATATAAAATATTAAATCTTATATGGACATAATTGATATTTAATTAGAATTATTTGTAATTTGAAATTAGAATTTAATTTCAATTAAATTACTTAAACATCTAAAGCTTATTATAAATAGACTTAAGTTCTATGAAGCTAGCACTTCTGGCTTAACATCTCTGTAAGAGTTACAGAGTTCTCTTAACCTATTTTGTGGATACCGTTAGAGACCAGACACTTATGCAGCTACAGTGGTTGGGACGGATTGAATTTGGGAACAGTTCGAGAGATACAACAAGATAAAGATTAAGCTTCAGAATAAGGTACGAATTAAGTTTTCGCTTTATTATGATTCATGTTAATTATTTCATAGAACAAAATAAATCTTAGTTTTCGGGAAATCAAAAGTCACAAAAAAGTTTCGTAATTATTCCGTTACGGTTTCCCGATTTGGTTTCCTAACAATGTTATTAGAGTAGGATTTTAATTCTATAACTTGATTAAAATTTAAGATCGTTATTGATGATGAATTTTGGAATTGAAATTGTTTAATTATTAAACAATATATTAAACTATTGAAACCCAGAAACCTAAAAGACCCTTCTCTGTACACTTACAAACCTACTGCTTCTTTCACTTGTTAAACCCTTCTCTGTACAAAACTCTATTATACGTCCGAATCTTGCTTCTAAAACTGGAAGTGGAAATTTCCCACCAAAGACATCAGATTTAGCATGGATGGCCTCTGCATTTTTGTTAATGGAAAAATCTAGAAGTTGTCTTTTTGTGCTGGATTTGAGATTAAACACAGCCACCAACGACATTACGCCGCTGGTGTTGGTTCCTAAGTTGATGGGTGATTAATGCCCATTAAATGCAATAGACGATGATGGAGCTTCCAGAAAGAGGAGGAGACACCTTGGAAGAACACGACAGGTGACAAACATTGGCTGTGAGGGAAGCAGTTAGTGAATTGGAGGAGACGCGAATAGTGGCGTTCGACCACCTTCTTTAATTGTCTAATCTATGAACAGTAGATAGGATAAAAGGTTGCAAAGAGTAGTTGAAAAAGATGGTTTTGTTTGGTTTTTATTTTTTTAGAATTAATTCCAATTAAATGAGTTTAATTGAAGTTAAGTAAGTTTAAATTCCTAACAAATCTTGGAAAGGTGTCTTTAATTGTTTGAAAATTGTTTTCAAGGGTTAATTTTATTAGGAATATTTTAGAAGTTAATTTAATGTTTTAACATGTTCAATTATTAAATTAAATTAATCATCAAATAAATTCCAAAATTAACATAATTATTTTTCGTAATTTTATTAAGATTAATAATTATATTGATTCTTAATTAATTTTAGAAAAGTAGTTTCCAAAATTAAAATTAATTAGTTTCAATTAGATTTAAATTAATTAATTAGAAAATTTGTTTCTAAAATTATAATTAATTATTTTCAATTTGATTGAAATTAATTAATTAGACATCTTGAAATTACAAAAATTATTTCTTAATTAAATTTATTTATTTCAATTTGATTGAGATAATTTAAATTTATGATTTTATTTGTTTAGAGAATTATTATTTAATTTATTCAGAAATTGTTTCTTTATTTATGAAAAATAAGTTTCTTGATTTTTAGACAAAGTATTTTTCTTGATTAAATTTTGAAAAGTGTTTTAATTTATTAATTAAGAAAAATGGTTTTCTTTAATATTTTAAAAATAGTTTTCGAACTTATTAAAGAAAAGTTTTCTAATTGGCCAAGAAATAAATCTCTAAATAAATAATATATAATAACTTTCTAAATTGAATTTAAAAGTATTTTATTTAATTTTGAAAGTAGTTTCCTTTTAACTTTAGAAAATAGTTTTCTAATTAAGAAAACCTTATTTCTAATTATATTAGAAATAGTTTTCTAACTAGATTAGAATGTGTTATATAATTTTGAAAAGAAGTTTTTTAAAATTATAATAAGTAAGAAGTATAATTTATTGAAAATTATTTTCAATTAAATTTTGTCAAAGGGATAAAGATAAATTGGAAATGGTTTCTAATTGGATTTGAAAAATTGTTTTCAAATCAAATTAAATTTCTGTTTGGAATAGGAATTCAATTTATTTAAGAATCAATAGTTTTAATATAATTTAAATTTTCCAAGGAGTTGGAAATATTATTTTAGATTATGAAGATCAATAACTAGAATCAAACAAAGCTTGATGTTTTATGCATATAATTTGATTATGAGTACATAAGTTGCACACTTTATTTATATGGTCGATATTTATATAGGATGCATGATAAATTGTGTTTTATATGTGTGATATTTTACATGCAGTTTGTATTTGATTAGACAAATGAAGTTAAATCCCTCGTTAAAATTTTAAGTACATGTCAAGAATGTGATTGTTGCCTTCCATTGTTATAAGAATAAACCAGAGTTATGTTTATTGTAGGCTTATAGAGCAAATTCAAGGTCGTTTTAACCCGAACATATTTAATTTTATAATAATGGGTTCTACTTAACTAAATTTGTGTGATTTGGATGAGCCAAACTCATGATCATATGAATTTAGAGGCAAGGTTAGGAACAATATATAAGATATATTTTGGAAAGAGTTGTCACCTAACGGATCTAGGAGCCACATGAAATGTGATTGATCAAGATGTTATCTGCCTAATTTAAGTCTAGTTGACTTGTTGAGGAAACTCAAGGTCAACTATATTTAAATGGAATCCTAGCTCACTAGATAGTTTAGAGTAATTTTTCTGAATAGTAGTAAGGGCCATTATTTCGAATAAAATAGTGGGAGTAACAAAATGCATGATTAAAGTTCTAATCTTATTTGGTAGTCTTGGCATATAATTGATTACTTTTTTTTTTCTTATATTGCTATTTTGTTCTTAGTGAAACTTGCATTGTTTAGTATATTTGATGTTAAGTTAGTAACCCAAGTTCTTGGACATAGGATATGTTTGAGAAAATTTCTCAAAATTTAGATAGAAAATTGTATGTTCATTATGCAATTTTGTTATAATCCCCATTGTGGATATGGGGACAAAGTTATAGAGATATGTCAAAATCATATAGATGACAAAATGTATTAACATTTTGAGTTGACTAATGTATTGTAAACTTTGACGACCACATGTAAGATGTATGTCAACACTATGATAGCAAAATGCAAGGGGTTGCATGGAGTAGGGCTGAAAGGTATAGTACCTTGTTGGAATTATTTCACGTAATTTAGCCTACTAAAAGCATAATTGTTGACTATAATTAAAGACTTAGCAACATTATGATATGTCATAAAAAGAAAACGATTGCATAATTTTTCTTACCTATATGTGATATGATAGAGATTATATGTATTTCTAATTCATGTTTATGAGTATTTGATACTGAATTTAGATTCAACATTATTGTAATGTTTAATGTATGGTTAGAAATAGATTGTTAAATCAAAGTAGGTGATTTAAGTTTATGCAAATAATTTATATATGTATTGGATCAAAAGAGACTTATGCTTAACATAAATGGCAAGAATAAGAAAAAAGGATAGCCGAGACAATGCTTTTATGTCATGTTGGTTAAATCAATAGAATCATAAAGTTACATATAAGGATACGTGTATCCTTTTGATTATGAATCATATGAAACTTGTGAAACTTTTAAAGTTGAAGAATAACCAAATCGACCTTTGGTGAAAGGATGATGATGGTATTGAATTATTAAATCTATACATATGATGTATTGGATAGAATATCAATTAATAAAAAGGATAATACTTATATTTCATCATATTACTAACGAATTTATATGATATGGTCATACGTATTAAATGAAATGATGATTTAAAATTTTGAAAGGTTCAAACTGTTTAAATCTAAGTAGAAATCAAGCAGAATGTTGAAGTGCATCGATGAGATCCTTATGACAAGTTTTAAATTTTCAGTTATCTATAGGGAATGAGATTCTTTAGTAAATATCTTCACAACTAAATTCATAAATGTATGGATTTATATAAGGAGTAAAATACAATATGAGATATTGTATGATGAAATAGTATTTTTTTATAGCAATGCCTAGTACAATGACTTACCTTCTATAGTTCCAATTAAATCAGTTAGCAAGATTTCATATTAGATATGAAACGCTAAGTCTTTGAAATAGTTAAAGCTAATGATTTAAGGATGTGATGCCTAGCAGAAGCATATATTATCCATTTACTTTAGAACTAAATTGAGTAATAAGTGTTATGAGATAACCAAAAGGTTGGATATAATAAATTGAGTAATAAGTGTTATGAGATAACTAAAAGGTTGGATATAATATTATAGATTCATTAAATAAATTGTTTGATTGAATGTATACTTATAGGAGAATGGTTCTCAAGATAAGTAGTGGGAGTAAGAAGGAATTTGAAAGGTTCAAACCTCATAACATTTTATCTAATTGGAACTAATTCCTTTAATGATACATTTAATGTATAGTTAAAAGGCTGTGAGACATTGAAAGATTTACTTTCACGATGAATTCAAAGAGTTTGTTTTGAAGATGATTGTGAATTTATCATATCTATAAGAAGGTTATTGGGAGTATAGTTGCTCTCTTTAATGAGAGTATGTGGAATGTGGAGATATACTGCTCACAGAGAACAATAATTTTAACTTTCAATTGTTGAACACATAATTTTCAAGAACAACTCTTATTGGATATGAAAAGGTAACAACTTAATTATGAGAATTAGATCTATAGAGATAGATTAGACATTGTTAACTTATTCTAAATCTAAGTGCATAGATATTGTACTAAAAATGTTTAGTATTTAAGATATCAGCTACTTGTGAAGTATTAAAGATATTCATTACTCTATGTGTGAGTTGATATTATGAGTAAATCATAATTAAGGTTTATTAACTTAGAACAATATCATTTAGGATTGGAAAAGTTCTAATGTAGTAATTGGTTGCTAATTAAGCTATAATACATTTTACGTTTAGTGAAAATGATTAATTGGATCAACAAGTTCTTTAGTGAACTTAATATAGTTTCTTTGCATTGTTCAAGGTAGTAATGTACTGTAGAACATTAGAGCCATTGGGCATGCATAAAAAGCTAATGTCTCATCAAATATCCAAGAATGTGTTTACGCAAACTTTCTTAATTATGATGATAATTAAGATAGGATTTGTAAGACTTAATCAAGTGCTCACTATAGAGAATCTTGAAGAATTCTCTCATTAAGATACTATCTCAGTAGTAGAATAATCATCATATGATGATATGGTATGAGATACTTAAACGATTGACTTAGTTCCAGTGAGAGATTGTTGGTTTATGCCCTACAACCAATCACTTTGATTGTAGTTTAGTGATAAATTATTTAAAGGCATTATTTATATTGTACATGTTTAAACGTATGTGATAAAGTCCATGGGATAATTGACATTACAAATGAAATTTTAATGAAATTATAATTATAAGATTCATATTGCATTTATGTATTATTCATAAATGTTCCTAGTCATTGTTCTATTAAAATTGGACATTAATAGAACGTAAAAGACTAGTAAACGTTTTGTTTTTCCTTATGAAGAAAATAGTTAATCTTATAGGCTAAAGTACAAAAATACTTAAACAATCGTGTGGGTGCTTGCTAAAGAACAAGTTTACTGAACAGACCTGATATGAGAAATCCATTTGGAACATTACTTGTCTAGATTCACAGTTAATTACTGCTTTAAAAAAAAATAGTCAGACAGAGGACAGGTCAGTTACTTCAGAAGAAGAAACCTATGACAAAGATAATATGACGAGAAATAAGCCCAGGTTCGAAATTCTTCGAGGGGCACAGGGATTGTTTACTTTACATTTTTGAAGTATTTTTTGTGTTGTTTTAAAAAATACAAAACATAAAAAATTGTCTTCTTTAGTTCTTTACTTTTTATGTTGCCATTTTCGTCCTATCTTTTTAGTAGTTTGCATTGTGAGTTTTATTTGACGCCACCAAAGACTCTTCAGCTCTCTCATCAGTGTGAGTCTCTCTCTCGAATATCTCTCTCTCTCTCACTATACTAACAACACTCATCTTTATTTGCTTGGGTTTATGAATTTGATTAGTCTTATGAAGATGGATTGAAGTAAGTAATGATATGTTGGCACATGTATTGACTAGTAGTAAATTATCATCTTGGTGTGCTTATAATTCTTCCGCCGAACCTATTATTGATTTTTATACTTTTTTATTCTCTGAGATTGATAGTGTTGAAGGCATTCTTAGTTTTACAATGTTTTGTCTCAAGGGGAGATATCAGATTATTTATGGTGAATGTTTTCATTCAGAGGGAGATATCAAAGTATATGCATGATTATTCATTGTGCTTTTTGGCTTCTTTTTGTCCCATGGGGGGAAATGTAGATAATTGGATAAACTTGATGTTTGATTAAGGAGGAGTATTTGTCATATGAATTGTGAATTTGATACTTATATGTCTAATTATGCTATTTAGGGGGAGTTTCATATTTGTGACAAACAATGCCAAAAAGGGGGAGATTGTTAGGATATATGTTATATATCTAAGTAATCAATTTTGGGATTCTTTATTAATTGGACATATAAGATATTAATTGTTTGACTTGGATTTAAAAAGCTATAAAGGATAATCTTCTAGTTGTGATATAGTTCTATCTTTAATTGATATGTATCTTGGCAAGATGTGCTGGTGAATATTATGTATGATTCGATCCATAGAAGATGTGCTTCTTGTGTGGGAGTCTTGAAATCAACAGTGAAGTGAGACTCTTATTGCATATGTGTATAGTGCACTAATTAACAGCTGAAGAATATCTTATGTGAGTATGGCATAATGTGGGTGTAACATGCGTTAATTGTTGATTGAATGAACACTGTGGCCGTGAGCATGTTTTGAGAGATAGCTGAATAAAAAAATTGTAAGCTATGGTGAAGAGGAGTTACATTGCAGTGGAACAATAGCTACAGTTGTGCGTATTAATTGAAGATTTAAAAAACGTTGTCGTGGTTAACATATGAAAAAGTAGTTCACGTTTGTTTTGGGTGTTTTGGTCTTCATATGTACACCATTGGTTAACTTTTTATTTCTAAAAGTTGTTGTGTGTGAAATATAATTTGTGTGAGTGGATTCAATGGGTGTTAATTGAAGACTAAAATGAAACACAACTAAAGTGGTGTGGTAGAGATGGTTTTTGGTTTCTTGTAATTAAATATGCAGTGGGTCTTAGAAGGTGAAGGGCATTAATTGGTTTAAGGCTGCAGTGTATTGTGTGCATAATGGACTCCTTACGTGATTGATCTCTCCACCTTTAAGAGTGATATAAATATGGATTTAATGCGTTTGTCATCAAATCAATGGATGGTAGTGAATGAGCATTCCATCTTAGTACTATACATTTCAGTTATTTTATCGAACCCCGATTTTGGTGCCCAAACTATTTGCTCTGATACCACAACAGTTGGGTCTCGTTTCTAGAGCCCAACTCCTTGCTCTGATGCCAAACAATTGTGTTGGACCTCACTTCTAGAGCTTATCATTTGGAGTTATAAAACGTGAGCATATTATCCCATATAGGGTTATTTCAATGAACCTTCATTAGTCATCATCCCACAAGGGTGGCGTGGCCACACCAATCAAACATCAAAACAAACTCATTTCTTCTATTTCAAAACAGAATTTGGGAAACCTCAAACTGGAATTACAATTTGACTTCTTCAGAACATTTGTTTCCCCATTGTCTTAAGTTTCTAATGACCTCAAAATATTCAATTTAGTTCAAAAATATGAAAGTTAGGGCCCAAACATTTTTTGACTGTTATTAAACTAGAACAGTGTACTATACCCAAATTTCATTCCAAATTTGAAAGTCTTAGGGACTGAATTAAAATTCAATTCCTTAAGATAATTTATAGTTTTATGTCTCTAGCTTATTTTGAAATAAGTATCATCTCATTCGGAGCTCTATAGATCAAGATACTATCAAAATACCGAAATATGTTCAGTAAAATATCCAATTCATACTCTTCTAACTCACACCCTTACTTTGATTCAATTAATCTTTTTCAAATCAGTATCAAAAGCTATAAATTTTTATGGAGAGGTAGAAAAATGTGTTAGGAATCTATTGGTCTAAGAATATCCTTAGCATAACCATTCAACTACCTATATTATTTCACTAAACTCTCTAATCTCTACTCATTTGACTCATCGATTACAACTAATTCTAATCATTCATAGTGCCTATTTTTCTTGTCCATAACATCTCACTTATGTGTGTGTGTGTGTGTGTGTGTGTGTGTGTGTGTGCATATACATATCAACAATTCATGTTCAAAATCATCAACTCAAGTTGATAAATTCTTCACGTATATCTAATTTCAACTCACATTATCCATATACAATTCATATTTCATTAACAACAAGGATAAGACTTTACAAAGCTTTAATGGTATTCCAAGCCACGTTACATTATCGGTATTAAAATTCAAAATACAAAAGATACAAAACCTCAATAATTCTCAAAATTCGTCTAAATTCTTGCTTTTATAAAATCTAACTTAATTTACAAAAACAATGCAAAAGTAGAATGATTCCTCGACTCTTGGTTACTCGATCTTATTTTCTTCACCTAAGGATGAGACAAAAAAGGGGATGAGCTTGAAAGCTTGTGGGTAACAGTTTATAATGAAAAAATAAGCAAAACCTTTAAAATGTTCATTTGTCAATATAAAATTCAAATTGAAATCATAAATTGTATCGTTCTCAAATCCTTAACCAAAGTTCACAAATTACAAAGAATGAATGCATCAAACTTGTTAAAATAACATAAGCACATAAGTATATTAGAATGGTTTGGGTGGATCCAAAAAAGAAAGTACTACACATTTTCCATAAGGGTCCTGTGTAGCCGTGAATAGAACGTACTAACGTAATCCCACATAATAGTTTTGAGTTGCCGTGAACTTATGGTAGTCTATGAAGGAGCTTCATGTCACTAGCGAGCAGGTAGGAGAAGCCTTTTGTCAAAGTGCACTTAACTTAGCTTAGGGGACTACCATAAACTTACATATTCATGCATTTCATATCTTGTAAACATATTGCCCAAAATGACACTTTTTTTAAACTTATTTTTTCATAAAAATGAGATATTTCGAAAACATGATTTCATAAATATGCTATCTTTTCAAAAAATCACTTTCAAAGTCTTTTTATAAATCATCACACAATTCATATAATAACGTATTGCAATTTATCAAATCATTCAAAAGCAATAAATGCAACACTTATGATGCAATTGAAATCATTAAACTTTTTTGATTCAAAGAAAACATTAGTGAGTTATTTACTCTATTATAAACATGTACCCATCTTGATTTTCTTGCTTAAAGACTTGCTCAAAATGCCTCTTCTCTTGTTCCTTTTGCCTTTCTTGATCCCCTTATACACTAACAAAACTCTCACTCAATAAGGCTTCCAACTGAAAATTTCACAAAGCACAA
>JANTNU010033919.1:5000-19650 GCA_024752395.1 Erythroxylum havanense
AGTCGATAGCTCCCATAGTTCCATGGTTCGAAGGTCTGGATCCAGGCTAAGATAATCATGTTTTGCAAATGCGGCCGCGGCCATTTATTATTATGATGGAAGAAAGGCTGAAGATGGAGAATCATCCCTTCCGACAGCAGAATCAGGGTGGTTTGGAAGACCAGGATTCGAACTAGATCGAGCGGATAACCTTCAACCAACGCGTTAACCCAGTAGTTTTATTCGTTCCTTAGTCGGTTCCTCTCCGATCTTTAACCAAACCAATTGAAGTGGATCACCTAGAAATCAGATTGGCCCTCTCAATAAGATCAGGCGTTTGAAGATAGATTGATTCACCTGGCCCCCCAACATCGGTTGCAATCTTTGGTGCTGACCCCGGATCATCAATTGTAGAGGACCTTCCGAGCCTTAGCAGCCTATCGAGGCCCCGGCATCCGGTTCTTATTCTTGTGCACCGGCCTTTGGAAGGCAATTCACCCTACTATAGAAAGGACCCAGCGATACAAGAGCATTTTCCAAGCATAACGAAGTTTTTCCGGCTCGTCATTCTCCGTCAAGCTTGTCAAGAAAATTTTGCAGGATGTGCTGTTTTGTTCTGATGATCCTAATTATCATCTGGCAGAGCCAACAAGTGAATTACAGGTCGAGCTGACATACGCGGCCCTTTTGGGCCGGAGGGCTGGGTCAGAAGCACCGAGAGTTATCTCAGATTGGTGGTCAGTAGAGTTTCAATTCATCTATCGAATTTGTGGTCCAACGTTGCTAAATGCATGAATTAATGGTGCTATATCCACCTGGAGTATACCATACGATTTATACCGGGCAATGCAAGGAAAGGAGATTTGTTTGTTCAGATAGAGATGACAGCTCTGCCTATGAAAGATTGTCAATACCGGGACATTCATCTAACGATTAAACTATAGCCCTCTCGAAGGAGGGTGAAAAGCAAGATCTTTTACCTACCTTGCAAAACAAAAGGGGCGTAGCCTTGGGAACTTCGTTTTATAAAAGCGGAATCATAAGCTGACCACAGGAGTCGATATTCTATTCTGAAGCTGGCAAGCAGGATCCAATCTCAGAAATGGGTGCCTTTTCGCTTGACGGGGAGAACTAGAAAGAAAGGAAGTCGTTTTGGCTTTTGTTATTCCAGGTTGGCTTTAGAAATGTCATAAAAGACAGGGGCTTTCTTGCTTCAGCATGTGAGGCCCCGGGTACCGAAGTTAGCGGGCAGAGAGGGCGGCGGGTGGTAAGGTAAGTATGGAAGGCGCGGTTCGGTTAATGCCACATTTTTCTGCTCATGGGTCGAGTAATTCTACTACGAATCTAAGAGGAAAAGTCCTCTTATCTCACCATAAGACTTTTGAATGGTTGGCTAGCCTATTTCTTATAGTTACAGCTGGAAAAAAAAAGAAAAAAAAAAAAATTATTTGCGACATTAATGCGTACTAGAGCTTTCCCGTACACGTACAGAAGGAGTGAGGCCGCTCGACTGAAAGGAGAGGAGATGGAACGTGAGACTAGAAGGAAGTAGTTGGTTTGACACGCTATCTCCAATGCTCTTGCTTCCATTCCTCGGCATTCGCCTCTTTCGGGATGTTCGTTGACCCCGCTTTCCTTCTTTCAGGCAATACATTTTTTTTTTTTCTTGTTTCTAAATACTAGTTGGTAGAGTTCCTTCCTTCTCTTGCAGGTTTGCTATAAAATGAAATGAATATAAAATTACCTCGATCTGCTGATGGGCGGGAAGCTTTCAATCGACTACATCTGTGGAATATTGAATGTAAACGCCCGGGCACCCATATAAAAAAGATTGTTTATCCGTTCTAGAGATAGAATTCGGGAGTCAGTTGAGTTGGAAGTCTTCATCCTGCCCTCCGTTTTCGTGCAAATCGCTGGCCACTTTCGAGATCGAATACTTTACCAGCTAGGGATACCCTATCAAGAATGGAACAGCTTGGGAGAAGGAGAACCCTTTCTTTGAAGAAATGGCACAATCTACCAAAAAATTCTTGTAAAGCATATTTCTATTGACCCAACACGGAATATCGACTCTCAAGGAAGTCCCCTCGAATGGTCTCTTTGTCTATCTAGGGTTTCATGCAGCTGGGAAAGTCGGAGATGCACCTTCCTTCTTTAGATTGTCCTACCTTGGAACTAGAGCTTCAGGAACTGTGGATGTAGGAGAATGCGAACCAATACCAAGAAATAGGGTGTCACTACGTGCGAACATTTTTATATTAAACAATTTCCCGCATCATCGTTCATACCGGATAGTCTCAAGGTTCAAATCTACCGGTCTGTTAGGATGCCTCAGCTGCATGCATCACCGCACTTCCACTTCCCGTCCGACTTGCATGTGTTAAGCATGGGAAAAAAGAGAAAGAACAAGTTTCATTTTCCCCGTATTTTTGGTTGAAAGTCAATTTCCTTTCCTAAGTGAGAATTCAAATCCATTTTTTTTAGAAAACCCCGTATTTTTGGTATAAAGTGCATTTTCCTTCCTAGACGAAAATTCAAATCCATTTTTTTTAGAAAACCCCGTATTTTTGGTTGAAAGTCAATTTCCTTTCCTAAGTGAGAGTTCAATCGTGCCATTCTTTCATTTTCCCCGTATTTTTTTCCATTTTTTTGAGAAAAAATTCCCTACTTGAGTTTAGGCCCAAACTTTATGTCCAACTGAATGAGGCGCTATCAGCCCTTTTTTCACTGTCATAGGCAGCAATCGTCATGCCCGATGGGGTGAGACTTGACTCTCGGATGTCCCAGATATCGGAACGTGGAACATGGGCAAAGATTCAACCCCAGTCTCGATCAGGGAGGGAGGAAGAGCAAAGCGAGAGAATGCCACTTTTTACACTTAGTTTAGGCAACTCATTCCCAGATGCTAGTGGTTCCATTTCTGTCAATCGAGGAATGCAAGCAGCCAACTATGATAGCTGTCAATAGCTCTCCGATGGGCCTAGATGCCCGATCAGGATATGCCTGAGCTTGAAGCCCGGAACTCACTTTTAGCTTATCCATCAGCAGACGGGTAGCGCACACTACTTCCTGTTCTTGTTGGTTAACTCCTATTTGAGTGTTTTGTCCCCCGCCTGCCCTGGAACCAAAAAGTAAGAGATGCTTGCAAGTCTCCCTGCAGCGGGTTATGACATAACATAAGGGAGGTTTCATCCTTCATTAATAAAGGATCGAGGTTTTGTATCGGACCACCATATGGGAAAATTCCTCATGCTTGCCCGAAAAGTCACCGAAGTTGCGATACATTGCCTCTTTCTGCCTCAAATAAAGGAAGAAAACAAGGACACGAGATTCTTTCCCAGGCTAGGACGTGCTGCTCAAATCGCTCCTCTCCTTTCAGTCGAGTCATTCTGATCCCTCTCTTGTCCGACTTGCATGTGTTAAGCATGGGAAAAAGGACTATACCATAATTGTTACCCTTTAGAGTCAATATACCTGTGTCGTTCTACTGCTGATGTCACTGACATTCCCTGGGCGGACGAGAGACCTCTCATAGCAGTAGGGAGTCCAATAGGATTCCAATAGGGTAGCGACAACTGATATCTATCAGGGAAAACCCATAGGTTGATCTCTACTGTTGAAAATAAACACAAAAATGACCAAAATGAACGGAAATGCCATGTCTAAAAATTGGGTTGCTCAGTCGTTGAAAGATTATCCTAGAAAAGAATCAGACAAACTTGAACTTATACGCTTTTTGACTGAGTTTTACGAAAAAGAACTATTGAGATAGAGTTGCCTACTCGGGCAGATATTCAAGCTCTGCGTACGAAATGCTCTGACTTGGAAAGGAATTGAATGCCGGCTAAGGCTAACTGAAATCAAATAACTGATCATGTCATGGAAGGGAAAAATTAGACTTCTAAATGAGTTGGTACCGGCCTCTTCCTTTATGTATATGGTCTCACGATCACGATGTGCAAAAATCTTTTTACAATTAATCACATGTTATGTTCCTAGAGGTGGACCACTAATTGGATCGATGAATGATCCCCTTTTTGGCTCACTCTTGGCACCTTTCTCAAGGAAACTTCCTAAAGAAAACAGCCTTCAGGAAGCTACTTTCCCTGGTCACTTTTTTCCATTCTCAAGCAATAAAAGCGAAGCGGCCTGACATGTCCATTAAATCATGTTTTTAGGCTCATCCGTGGAGCTGGGTTCAGGCAAGATCGAATTTCAGTATTCATAGGTATTCAAATCTATCCGAACGAGGACCTTATCTTCCCTTATTACCCGACCCTGTCCACCCTTGCAGGTTTCGATTCCAAAGAAATAGGAACATATGCCCAAAAGCTCTCACCAGGTGGGTTTCCGTCCGTAGAAAAAGCACTCGTAGAACTACTTTCCAGAAAGAAAATGTTTGGTACCAGTTGCAACTATAATGAAAGCTGGGCTTTCTGACCCACATGTGAAAAAGAAGATCTCATGACCGTTCTTTACAGAACCCATCAAGATGGGATTCGCATCTTTCTTCAAGTCAAGTAAGGGCACTCAATGAGCTCAACTCTTGCATATCGACGCTTTCCCTTTTCCGTGATTAAGTTGAAAATGTTCATAGTCTAACTACTGATCCATTGTGTGTCACGCCATATGCCTTATCCGCTGGGTTCTCCGCTGGACTGTAAGCGAAAGACATTGGATGCTCGGCATTGACAATATTTCATGATATGATCTCGTATCTATCTGAACGATGAACTTCTCTATTCCTAGCCCCCCTCTTTGGAAAATAAAAAAACAACCTCTCTTCCTTCCTTTCAGGATTCTATCGAAAGCAAGAAAAGGAAAGTCTTAGCGTGCCCTTACTCTAATTTGTTATAAAGCTCTTTCGCGTTCTTGGTCGTTACTCTACTTGACAGTATAGGACTTCGTTCCTGTAACAAGTATCTCAAAAATGCTTGATTTTCGGCCTATGGAGCAAATCCCTTGCTTGAGTCAGTGCGCGAATCCCTTTCTTTTATAAAGTCAAGCAATCCTTTACTTTACCTGTATCATTGGTAGTCAATCCATCCAAAAATTCCTTTATAACAATCTATCTCCCTTGTTCCCGGCTTTGAATTCGCGAAAAATCTTAGCCTCGGTATGCGGTTGACAACTTCAAGCCTTTTGCCCATATTGGCCTTCACTCCAAACGATCGGTTCGAGTCTGCTGCCGAAATTGGGAATGAATTGGATAAGCGGAGGTCGTTCGTAGGCTCATTCACCTTTAGCTCTGATTCTTTGGGATGAAAACCCGTCCTTTCTTCACCTGTGTCAAATTCCTCGAAATAATTGAATAGCTCATCGTCCTCGATTTGGTCACCTCAGTCTTCCTTGACCTTGGTTGAATCTGATTCCACGCCCGGATCCCTTAAACTACCTGAAAGAGAGCCTGCTAGCACTACAAGTGGTAAACCACAAGCGAGATTTGAGTAGGAAGACCATGAGTGGTGAAGTTCTTTTCCCAAGCCGTCGAAGAAAGGCCTATCCGAAGTTGAGGTACGGTACTTATGGCAGAACGGGCCGATCAAAGAAGCATGCAAGACAGGAATGGCATAACCTGCTCGAATAGGCCAATAAAGAAGGATATGGAATTACCTGCTGTGATTGGGAGAGAACTCCGATCTTTTATTCTTAAGAAAAGGATGTCGGGCGAATGAGGAGATAGGGACAGGCAAATCAAGAGCTTTAATTGTTGGCGATTTCTTTTTCCCGTAGCTTTCACATCAAGCTGAAGGAAGCACTTCGGCTAGATTTGCAGGAATCAACTCATTTATTAAAGTACCATCCAGACAGGTATAAGCCTGCACCAGCAATCAGATTAGGAGATTTTAAAGACCTTTTTTTGTCACGCATTGACCTCTTGTCTCTCCCTGAAGCGTCGGTTATCGACTGATCAATCCACTGGAGGAGTCAGAGGCTACCCCCAAAAAGAGGTGCCTAACAAGAGGCTTTTCATCCCCGAATTTTGAGCCCTCGACTGCGGTGAGCAGCTGAACTAGAGGCCTTGTTGAAGGAGTAGTTTAATATTTTATACCCCGCCAACACTTTGAACTTTGATAGGAGCGCAATTTGACTCGATTCAATCATTCCTGTTGCATTTTCATGCATTATGAACCTATAATCTGTATTATATTTTCCAGAGAAAACTACTTCTCTCTTCTATCTATGCGCGGGTAGAGGCTGAATGCAGCTTTTGACGACCACTCACTAAGGTAACTTAGGAGACGACCTGGGGACGGGACTCTCTTCTATATGCCAGCAGTAATAAGATTGATTCCAATACACGAAACAACTCTATTCCGCCCTATGTTCAGCTCTATAAAGGTGGAGTGAGACTCTGTTTTAGGGTTGCTTTCCGAGCTTGAAGCAAGAGGCATCACGAGAACTCAACTTTCAATATTTGGCGTGGTATTTTACCCTTCCTCCCTTGGAGATTCCTCCCTTCAATGTCTTGAAGAAAGGCAGAGCCCGGTCTGCCAACCTGGAAAGGAATCTATTCAATGCAGCCAGTCTTCCATTCAAACTCTGGATCTCTTTTACCGTCTGTGGCGAGGCCATATCAATTATTGCTTGAACCTTTTTGGGGTTGGCCCTAATATCATTCTCGGATATCATGTATCCAAGGAATTTCCCAGCTCCTACTCCGAAAACGCACTTCTTTGGGTTGAGCTTCATGCTTCCTTTCCTGCTGCTGTCTAGCAAAGAGCCAAAGCGTTCAGGTCAGCAACTCAAGCTTCGCCTACTTCCTTAGAATCCGACCTTGAATACTACGACTAAGACTGACTGAAGAAGATGGCATAAAGCCTATCATTCTACTGGACTTTAGGCATCTCTTCTTTATATGAACATGAACCCCCGAAGCGGAGAAGCTGAAGATGGATATCGGACTCTGGGATTAGTTTAGCGACTAGTCTCCAGGAATAAGGGAAAATTTTCTTGGAGTATATGAGTTCCTTGCTGGGAAGTCAGAGCCCGACCATGATATACAAGGTAAGTTATGAAGTCCGAGCCTATCCTATTACCCTAATCACACCAATTAGATCACCCGAAGATAGCACCCCTCTAAGAAAAAAGCAGCACCCAAGCGGAGGACGAACCCAGAAGGAGTGATCACATTCGTTCTTCGTCATCCCCTGTCCCAGTTCTCAGCCATTGTAAGAAAGGTGGGCAATCTTTCGAAGAATGAGCTAGCTCAGTAGTCAGTAGTGGGGTCATCTATTAGTTGGAACCTGTGGGGTCATGATCATCTACAAGTAGAACGAGCTCCATATTGCTCTGCCTTTTTCCTATGAAGTTGGAACCTTTTCCTTGCTCATTGAGCATTAGTCCATGTCTCCGGGGAACAAAGAGCTTTACTATTGATCCGACGTCCTTTCCATCCTTTTATATGCAATAAGTCATGCATGTACCAAAAAAGGTGACAGAGGCTCTATCAATGCCATTATGAAGATTGGACACACTGAACCAACCGAAAAGCAATGACCTTCCCGCACTTTCACGCTTTGCGGGTCTAAGGCAATAGTGAGCTCGGCGGTTCCCACCGCCTAACTAGCCACAACGGGGATAAGGAACGGATGCTACTAAACAACCTGAACTAGGCTACTACCGAACAGTTCCTACCTTATATTTGATGAGACAGATGAAATAGCTATAGATCTGAACCTAAGTACTCTTCCCGAGGCGCTGCCGAAGCTGATAGTTTAGTCTACATTCCGGCATCCTCACGATTCATTACTTATTTTTGTTTTTGTTATCACCTAGAAACTCCTGGGACTAACTAGAGCCGCTTGGCTTACCTTCTTCATAGAATACTTCCCGCGAAGTAGTGAAGGGAGAAGAATAGTCACTATACCTTATTTGCTTTCCCGTTGTCCTTCATCCTTTCTGTCAGTTGTATCCCTTTTAGCTGTAGTGCTTGAATTGAGCCAGTCTGATAGCCTTTAACCTTGGAAGATAAGAGCTTTATTTCGAAAGCTAGCGTATAATTTATATAGAACAGTTAGCGGTCTTCCTTTCATTTCGGCCAAGCCAGTAAGATAAGACAAGACATCGACGGAGCTACGAGAGTGATGTTCTAGTCGGTGGTACGACCCTTGAGTTCTGTTATCTCCTGAGGTAAGTCAGGACTAGAGTAAGGTACGCCCTTGGAGAGGCGGTTATCGACCATCTTCCTTCTTTAAATAGAATATCCCCGGGGTATCGTTAAAGGAAAGGTTCAAACCTGCTTTCGTGGTCAAGTCAGGTTAAGTAAAGGATCTAAAGTGAAGGATCTGCTCTCGACCAATTTCCATGGGTTGTAGTGAGCAATGTGATGCGAGGGTTCGTTTGGGACTTGCCAGATTCTTATATTAGAAATTATATATATATATATATTCTAATTAAGTAGTTGAATTCCCTTGTTGTCTCGCTCAATGGTTTCGACCCTGCCCGGGCATCCTTTAGTACTGCGACGGTCGGACCCCTTTCTTTATTAGGAATTCTCTGTGGCAAAAGGTTTCGTTTCCCACTTAGACTATACCGGCTTCTTTCCCTACGCTTAGCTAGAGCTATTAGAGTCTAGTTTGAAACTGATCTGGGTAATTAGAGGCTTCTTCTTCTATTCCCAGTTCGGTCTTTGACCCGGAACCAGTTTATGTTCTGACTCGAGAATATGGAAAAGGGGGAACGCATGAAGACGGCCCGTACTCAACGCTATCTCCTAAATCGTGGATCCCGCAACGATCGATACCTCAGAAAACGCCATGGGCTACAGGGGCTATATCCTAGGTTCGGCCGGATGATAAATACGAAGGAGAATGGTCCTCAATGGATTCTCCGAAGAAAGAGAAGTTTCTCTCTTCCAGGTAGCTAGGCATTCCGAACTACACTTCTCTCCGCAACAGTAAATTCGGAGATTCGGAGGACAAATAGAGTCCTATAGCGCATAGCCTGACAATCGGAGCAACGTTTGGTGGAAGAACCCTTCCGCCGAGTAAGCCAGCTAGCGGCGTGAACTCTAAGATGCCAAGAAAGCAAAGTTGGAACGAGAGAACTCTTCCGCTTTACGATCCAGGTATTCCCTGAGATGCTCAGTTGCTTAACCTTGTCGATTGGAAGATGGCTTTTAGAATTCGTGCATGTAAGGTAATTGCGCAGCAAGAGGTTGCAAGAACTTTGGATGAACTAATGCGAATGGGCGTTGGTAGCTTCTAACGGTAACGCTCGGAAACACCCAGGACCACACGTGAGACACGCAGGTAACGCAAGTTGGCGAAGTGGCGTTAAAGCATCCCTTGCGGTACGAAAAAGGGGCCCGATACTGAAGTGACCTTCGTGCAATGCAATTCTATCATCAATTTCTTGTACCAATCAAAATGCATTATACGGATAAGGATCTCTTATCTCTACAGAATGCCGTTCGAGATAAAGAATTGAAAATGCATATTCTTAAGCTCGGAGATGGGAAGGTGCTTTCTTGTATTTTTGGGGAACTGAGTTAAAGCACATATGGTCGTCCCACAGTCTCAATATCGGAATATCAGCGGGAACCTGATATATAGGGAAGTCATGAGGTCGGATTGGGTAGCAACATCATTAGTCTTTCTATTCTAAAGCGAACTGGGAAACCCTTGTCTATAGTCTCATAAACTAGTAAAGCCGCATCTATAGAGATCCCCACTGTTGATTCGAGAAAAGCCCTTGCCGCTCGTTTTCTTCAGAAGAAGGCACGGAACTCGGATCGATATGATGGAATTTCCCTTCCAACTCAGTATATTGTGGCTGAGATATGGTTTTTAATTTCAGTATGCATAAGGGCCCTAAAATTAATTTCAATCTAAATAGCTGGCTGGAATTGACCATATTCCTGGAGGGATGGAATCACATTCCTAGAGTTAAAGCAGTTTCTTGGAATTTTCCTACAAACTGTTGTAAGCTAAACACTGATGGTAGCTCGTGGGGCAATCCCGGTGATGCTACAGGAGGAGGTATCCTTAGAAACAGTTCTGGAATTATGATTTTTGCTTTTACTGATCATTTTGGTATTAAATCCTCCTCTGCGGGCTGCATCCCATGTTGAAAACCCTATCCATGCAGAGGCTTTGTCCGTTGATGATGCAAAAGCAGGATCTCACCGAGGCTTTCCCGCAATGTTCTTCGAGCCCGATCATGTCCATCACCTGACACGGCCTTATTTTTGGACCCTCATTGGCAAGTTTTCTCAGGGCTACAATAAAAAGGATCCGAAAACAGGACGGCCTTCTGTCGAAGATCTTCAGAAAGGCTTTGGCGCGTTGGATCTCAAGGCTGTCTTTACCATTGGGCTTTTGGATAATCGGCATCTTATGATCAAGTTGCATAGCGAGGAGGATTATTTGAGGGTCTATTCTCGTGCCGTATGGTACATTGGCAATGTCACCATGCGCATTTGAAAATGGTCCCCTTTTTTTCGGGTTGATAAGGAATCTTCTGTGGTTCCGGTGTGGATCACTCTCCCACGGCTCCCAGTTCATTTTTTCCAGCGTGATCCATTGTTTGCCATTGCTCGCTTGGTAGGAAATCCATTACGTCTTGATGCGGCTACTGCAGCTTTAAAGCGGCCTAGTGTAGCAAGACTCCAAGTAGAGGTCGATTTGCTGAAAGCAAAACCTGACTCTTTCCATAAAGCATTTCTCCCTTCACTCGGAGTTCTTTCCTGAAACTGTTCGAGGAGAGGTTTGAAGATGCTCGACCAACGGGAGAGGAATGAAAGGAAGAAGCGAGTCGAAGTTAGACGACCAGGGAAAATGGAGCTCTTTTTGTGCTTTTATACCTCTCATTTCGACTTCCTTCCTTGTCAATCTGAGTTCTCCTACCTTGGCAGCTACTAGAGAGAAGACCCCACCTTACCATCTTTGTGACAAAAGGAAAGGCTCGAACTACTTGACGACTTTCCTTATGAGTGAGTTCGTAGGTGCCTTGACTTTCAGTCGAGTGGTTGGCGGAGGGAAGAGAATGAAGGGACCGGCTAAGTAGAGGGTGCGATCAAGGTTTTTCTTCCTCGCTCTACTACTTCTTAGGCCCAGAATCCCCCGCTATCTTTATGCTAAAGGATGATCGGAGACAGGAGAAAGCCCTTGCTTCACAGGTCTTGTCCGAATCCAAGGCGAAGACATGGGCATGTAGAGAGAGAAAGCACTGGGTGGTAGGTTTCATCTGGCCTTGATCTAGAGCCATTCGTTGATCCTGCATCATCAGCATTTGTTTAAGCAGCACGAGTTGCACAGCCATCACCAATAGCGGGATAGGCAACTAAAGAGAAAGCAGCGGAAAGGAAGGTAGCAGTAGTTTAAGAATGTAGCTGACTAACAGCGAATTCAATGGCAAAGATAGGCGTGGATCGAGATTGAGTCCATGTTCGAGCGCATGCATTAAAGCCAGAAGCAAAGGTAGAGGTAGCTGTTTTGATTGGCCAGTTCTTTTTTCTCTTACCTCGTGGTTCTTATGGGATGGCGTAATGACCAAATCCTCAATCAGGGTCAGACCTACCTTTTTCTCATCTCCCTTAGGCCGCTATTGCCTCATTTGTCTTGATAGATATTTAGAAGCCTAGTAAAGCATAATAAAAAAAATTTGTTGCTGGGTAGTCGACCTCCGGCCTGCCTTGTAATCGATAAGAAAGACCATTACTGCCATCTCGGGGAAAGATTCAAGAGTCTCAGGCTGAAAATACATATATAGATAGTGGTCTAATGACAAAGGCTGACGACGGAAGTGAGGCATTTGTTATGTTCTTTATTGCTGTAAGGAAGTTTCGTCTTGTCACGAGCTGGATTTGAACCAGCGCTTTCCAGATGCATGACCCAGATTTCAACCTTTCTGATCGTGACTTTGGTAACCCGGTTCGTCTTCGACTCGAAAACTAAATAAAGAAGACTACATCCGGGAGGCTCCTCACCCATCCACCCTTCGTTTCCTTTCCATTATCCATCATTATCATTATGGGGAGATCCCTCTGCCCAGGATCTCGGCGCCCCTCCCATATTTGACTAAGGATGGAAAGAAAGGCTTTATAAAACTTCTTTCTTCGATCGGAATACGGATAAGATCAGAAAGGCCATCATGGATCAAAATCCGAAGGTTCTATCTAATTTCTCGTTCGGTTTGTGCTAGTACTCTCTTCTATTCTACCATGAGATGCCCTTGTCTCTTCTATGAAGGAAAAGAAACTAAGTAAGAAGAGAAGCAAATCAAAGCCCTCTATCCACTTAGAGATCCACTCTAGATGAGGGAAAAATGGCAAAATATAAAAGATAGTATAAAAAAAAAAGGGAATTGTAGCTTGCTTCTCGTTAGGTAATATAAAGAGGTGCAACCCCCATAGAAATAATAAAAGTACAAAAAAAAAAATAGAACATCCAACGAAGTCAAATCCAGTCTCTGTCCCTAGCGAAGATAAAAATGCAATTATTATACTACAAATAAAGAAAATAGAGAAAGACGAAAAAAAAGGTAAAGGTTCCCTTTTTTGTATACATAGAAAAATAATGCTAGCCCCCGACAAGAGGGCAACTAGAAAAGAAGGTTCTTTTAAATAAAGATCGTTATAAAAAAAAAGCCCAATTGAAAGTTGAATATAAAGAAAAAAGAGGATCGTAAAAATTACCGTCTTTTGTGGGACGGTGGATTTATTATCCAAAGATATACAGAGAGTATAGTAGGCGATCTGCTGAAAAAGAAGGTGAAATCCCCACTTTGCCAGCTCCGGATCTAATGAATATAAGAGTAAGACAACCAGAGGAACATAGTCCAAATTAAAGAGATAGATAAAGCAAACAAATAAAAAAATAAGAGAAGCTAGTAATCCGAAATGGATTTCTTTTAGATAGAAAGTAATAATTATGCAACATACAAAGCATATAAGAGTCAGGTGCCTCTCCCTGACATCATTTCTTGTATTAAATTTAAAAAGAAAAAAAAGGAGGGATAATTGGGAAACCACGTGAAGGGGTTGAAGTAAATCATGGGTACTATAATCATTAAATTTAATAAAATAGTAGTAACAAAAAAGAAAAAGAAAAAAACAGGAGAGTAAGAAGCACATTCTTTGGAAGAATTTGAGAGATTCTTCTTCTTTTTTCAACAAATTTTGAAAAAATAAGATTCCGGTTAAAATTTTTGAAGACAATAAAACAGTAATACCAAGTAAGATCAAAGAAATTAGTAGACTCACCATGAAACAGAGAAAAAGAGTGTTCATGAATTGAATCCAATTAGTTTACTTTTCGCCACACGCGAGGAAAGGGAATCGAACCCTTCTCCGGTATTTTTTCGCCACACGCGAGGAAAGGGAATCGAACCCTTCTCCGGTATTCCCGGATGATCCAAAACCCCTCGATTCCTGCCGAAAATGGCCGCTCTCATTCAGCATGAAACTTTCTATTTGCATGTGTTAAGCATATAGCCTAACTAGCATGATTAAGCCCTGCAGTGGTAGATAGAACCTAGTGAACCAGTTCCTACTCTTTTCCAACCTGAATAGCCCTTTCTTATGAGATTTCGAGGCTAGCTTTTTTAATTGGAATGCTTTCCTCGGCTAGAAAGCCTGAAGAGTACAAGATCTCGAAAATCATGCATTGGATGGGCGGAACGAAGGGAAGAATCGAAAAGGAAGAAAGAAGATGAAAGAAAATCGTGAATCTGAAAGCGTGACGAGAGAATGAAAAAAAAAAAAGAAAATGTTAGAAGGTCTGGTTCTTGAAGTCAAGTCACTGATTGCAGTTGCTTGCGATATCAATTGTGCTTCAGCACAACTGGCCGTCATCTATGTCACTTGAACTTGAGCCTATGAGCTAGAGTCGGCTAGGGCTAGGCCAGAAACTGGAAACTAATGGTAATGGCCCTTTCACCGGCTTCCTAGAAACCAAAAGAGCCAAGCTAAAAAGGAGCTCCTTTTCTCTTACGACTCGAACAGACATATCTCGACAGCCGAGAGGAAGTAGCTATTTGATGACTAAAAGCAGGTGTTGAACACACATCCTTATCGTCCGCATAAGGGCTTATGTGGTGGTTTCACAACTTGATCAGGGGCTGATAAGTGAGAAGGTCTTTCTATCCAGACACTAATCAGGCACTAAAAAAAAGGTGAATGCGATAGCAGTGTGTGCTGAAGCTGCCGTCATGTATTATGTTTTCGGAGAGCTAGAGAGACTAGGCCTGTGTAGGCAGCGCAATAGTGCTTCTTACTCTACGGAGCGTTAAGGCCCAATATGCTAGTGCTAGTCTAGCTCCTATGCTAGCTTGCTAGTAGCTTATATAACTAGCTACTAGCTCGTATACTGTACTAGCTTACTAGCTCCTGTCTCATTCCGTATCCTACACTCGCCTGCTTGAAAGCGGATTGCTACTGTACTGATTTGATTTGGATTGCTTTCCTTTCCTCTCACTGACTAGCTATACTACAGAAGGAATTGCTTCCCTGGCTTACGACTGGCATTACTACTTTCTAAGAACCGTGCTTTCAACCCTTGAAAACCCAAGCAAAGATTGTCAGAGGAATCCGTACTTGCCAATGGTGTTTCTCCACTGGCGAGTACGGAAAGGAAGAAGTGAAGTCAGATTGGCTTGGTCTTCAGGTGAACAAGCTCCATCGCATATCTGCTGTTAAAAAGACATCTCAATAAGAGCCTGAGGGGAT
>JANTNU010034798.1:7388-19613 GCA_024752395.1 Erythroxylum havanense
AAACTTATTAGGTTGAAGAATAACTAAATAAATATTTGTGATCATATGACATTGTAAAATCACATATATATATATATGATGTGTTGGCTATGATAACAATTTATAAAAGGATGATTCTTGTATGTCATTATATGTACTAAAGACCTTTATGATAGAGTTATATTTATTAAATGAAATATTGATTTATTGTTTAAGTTCAAATTACTTAAATTTAAGTAAAAATTAAGTATTGAGAATGTTAAAGCACTTTGATAAAATTAATACGGTAAGATATAAAATTTTCGGTTATTTATTAGGAATAAGATTTTCTAAAGAACACCTCTATAACTAAATTCCATAATAGTATGATTTTGTTTAAAAACAAAACATAAAATTAGATATTGTATGATGCAATATATATTTGTTTTATACCTATCCCTAGTACAATAACTTACCATCAAAAGTTCCAATTAAATCAATTAGGAAGATTTACATATCAGATATGGAATGGTATGCCTTTGATAGAGACAAAATTGGGTGATGCTTGGTAGAAGCATATATTAAATAAGTTTATAACTAAATCAGGTTGTGCAATATCCAAAATGTTAAATATAATCTTAAGGGCCCCATTGAATAAAGTGTTTATTTCAATGTATACTTATAGGAGAATGATTCTCAAGATAAGTAGTAGGAGTAAGATAAACTTTGAAACGTTCAAATCTTATGACAATACATGTAACTGGAACTAATACTTTCATTAATAAATTTCATGTATAGTTAAAAGGTTACGAACTTTCATGTTGAATTTAAAGATTTTGTTTTAAAGATGACTGTCAATTTATCATGTCTACAAAAAAAATTAATAGGAGTATTGTACTCTTTAGTAGGAGTGTGTAAAGATATAATGCCCATAGCAAACAAAATTCATATTTTTCAAATATATGATAGTCTAAGAACAACTCTTTTTAGATATGAAAAAGGCAATAACTGAATTATAAGAATATATAAGACCTATAGATTTTTCTTTCTTAAAAAGAAAGAGATCTATAGAGATGGATATAGAAGTTGTTTACCTATTCTAAGTCTAACTTTATGGATAATACTAAAGATGTTTAGTTTTTTAGATATAATACTTACTAAGTATTAAATATATCCTTTATTCTCTGCATAAGTTGATATTTGACTTTAAAGTTATATAGATTTTATCTTCAAAAGTAAATCCTAATTAAGGAATATTTTACTTTAACCAATATTATGTTGGAGATTAGAGACATTCTGATGTAATATTAATCACTAATAGGCCATAATACATTTTCATTTAATGAAAATGATTATTTAGATTAAGTTCTTTGTTGAACTTGGTATAGTTTCTTGCATTGTTCAAGATAATAATTACTATAAAACAATAAAGCATTTAGGCAATTTCTCTTGATTATGATGAAAATTGAGTAGGAAGTTGAAAGATTTAAGCTTGTATTCACTATAAAAAATCTTATAGAATTTTACCCCTAAACTACTATCCCATCAGTAACATAATCATCATATAGAGTTATGGTAAAAGATACTAAAACAATTGGTTTAGTGTAAATGGAGGATTATTAGTTTATGCCCTATAGCTAATTGATTGGATGGGATTTAGCGATATAATTATTTAAAGGCATTATTTATCTTATATATATTAAGACATATATGATATAGTTTATGGTGTAAATATACATTGCATTTAAAATTATGATGAGTTTATAATTACTATATTCATATTATATTAATATATTACTCTAATTTGTTCCTATCATTGTTTAACTAAGATTGGAAATGAATAAAACATAAAAATACTAGCAGACATTATGTTTTTCCATATTAAAGAAGTAGTTGATCTCATAGACTAAAGTGTGGAGATACATAAATAAATGTGTGGGTGTTTGTTAGAGAACAACTTACTGAACTAACTCCATATGAGAATTTCATTTGAAACATTACTTGTATGTCTATTGAAATTCTCACTGTAATAATTGTATAATTAATATTTTTACTTGAGATCGTCAAAGTATCTCATATAGGGAATGATATGTTTTTATGCTACTTATGGCCTATTTTAGTCAAGGATAACTTAATTAGTAGTTATTAGATATAATATGAATTACAAAGAAGTAGTTGAGTGATCAATATAGGATTTGTCATCGTAAAATGATTAGGAAAATTTTTTCATCATTCTCAAGTAGTATTGATTTAAAAAATCCTTGGCTAGTGTGGAATGAAGACATTGAAAATACTTTTGAAATGTTATTAATTTAATCAATTACTAATGGTAGATAACTAATATGATTGAACTCAAATAGTATAGACATTAATTTCATTCTCTATGTCTAATCGAAATATTTTATTATGAAATGATTGAATTATTAAAAAAATATACATAGAAAGGTTAATCAAAACCATTTGACATTCTTTAAATTTTGAGTGGTCATACTTTATTGCTATACCCCAATCTTGATTTATGGATATGAATTATGTAATTAGAGAATTAAAGGTGATTATAAAGAGTTTAATTTATCTAATACTAAACATGATTTAGGGTTATAATTTATATTCATTTCCAATATATTTAAAAACTTAATTAGTCATGCATAGAGAACATAATAAAGAGATAAAAAGGTATTTTAATCAAGTTGGACTTGATTATAAAGCTAAAGAAACTTATCATATATTTAATAAAACAAAAATAGTATGTGATATTGGATCTTCATTGGGCCTAATTAGTATTTAATTATAATTAATTTTAATTTTAATTTTAATTAAATTTTAATTGAAATTAAAATTTTATTTCAATTAAATTACCAAAAGATTCAAACCTTATTATAAATAGTCAAACCTTATTATAAATAGACTTAGGTTCCATCAAAGCTAGCACCTCTTACCTAATACTCTCTACAATAGTTGTAGAGTTCTTTCAACATGTTCTGTCAATATCGTTGGATGTTAAACACTTGTGCAGTTATGGTGCTTGAGATGAGCCAATTTCATAATTGATTTAAGGGAAACAACAACAAAAAGAGCAAAATTCACATAAGGTATGAATTATGATTCATACATTATTATATTTTATATGTTAATCATATAGTAGAATTTAAGTTATTATGACTTTTAGGAAATAAAAATAATTTGTTATTTTTCTACTGCATATGGGATCGGGTCCTGACCCTTGATTTCTAAGTACATTCACCTAGATTAAGTGTTTTAGTAAGAAATTATATTCCAGTTTCAATAGAAACTTGAATGTATTTGATATATATTATGGTTGTACTTTATTTTGAGAACCTAAAATTGAGGAGTATGGAAACCTTCGTAGATATTCTGAAATTGTAGCTTTAATTATACTTCCATAATCAACCTATCAAATTTTGAATATTTCTTTTGTAAAAAAATCTAAAAAAACTTTGGATTTGCTCTAAATTATTTATTTTCCTAAGACAACGATGGAATGTCTGAGGGAAAGTTAAAACAACTCATGGATATTTCTTTGCATTATTCACAATGTAAGAAAATTATCTACAAGCTTGCTTGATTATGAAACCATGTTTTGCTTAAAACTATAATTCATATATGCACCCAGTGGAAGTCTTACAGGTAATAACTTAAAGTTTGGCAAGTTAAGATATGGTCACGATTGGTCTCTAGGATACGAATCTTGCATGTTGTATGGTTCAAACGAAGACAATAAACATGGTCAATATTTTTAAAAAGAATGTCATGCCATAAGTTAATAAGTGAAAAAATTTTACAGGTCACCCTAATTGAGCTAATTGTGATCACTAAAAAATTTTATGGATGAAGAGATTTGCGAGGGAACTTGGAGTTATTCAAGAGAGGTATGTGTTACACTATGACAGTCAAAGTGTGATGCAACTAGCTAAAAATTCTATATTCCATGATAGATTAAAACATATTGATGTTAGACACCATTGGGTTAGAGATGTTTTGGATTCTAAGGTGATTAAGCTTCGAAAGGTTTATACAGATGATAATTGTTCTGATATGATGACCAAGTTTTTACCAAGAGGGAAGTTTCATACATGTTGTTTGACCACCGGGATGGTGAGCACCTCCACATAGTCGGGAGGGGGAGTTTTATTAGGCTATAGGTCCCATCTTATATGGAAAAACCCATATCTTATCCCCTCTTATGACTTTTACTTGTTTTTGTCTTCCACATATTGGCTTCTTCTTCAACCGTAGGATTCGACACAATAGAAGGAAGAGAGAGCAAAAATAGTTGCAACATTTTTGGAACTAGATTCACTTTTCTTCTTGATCCACACTCATTTACTGTCAAACGGAGCTGAAAATTTAGGAGTATGTCCTTGAGGGAGTCCTCTACATTCTAAACAATCACTTTTTAATTTGGAGCTTTGGATGTTCAGATTGGAGCCTTAGAATAATGATGCATTTCTGGTGATTTCTCTCCTTCTATGTTCCTAACAATGTTATCTTATGTACTTGTTTATTCCTCCTATTGATGCTAAGTTTATGTCTTTGAGAAGAGGATATTTGTATAGATTTTAATTTAGTGGAGTTATTTTTTGGATTGAAGTCCCATGGCTTTTATCGTTGATTTAAAGAGGTTTTCCATGTTAAAAATTTTGGTGTTGTTACTTGTGTTTGAGTTGTTGTTATTGTTTACGAATTGCTATTGGTATTTACTTACTCCTATTAGTCAAATAGATTTGGGAAGTTTTCGTATTGTGTTTACACTTCCACATAATTTACCAATACCGAGTTTTTCCTAATATAGTGGTATCAGAGCATTGGTTGATTTAATTATGTGGTCTATTTGAATTATGGAGGTTAATACTAGTACAATGGTTTGTTTGAATGGAGCCAATTACCACAATTGGAAGGGTAAGATGAAAGATTTGTTATTTGTGAAAAAGATGCATTTGCTTGTATTTTCCACTAATAAACCTGAATCTATGTCTGATGAAGGTTAGGAATTTGAACATCAGCAAGTATGTGGTTTAATTAGACAATAGGTAGAAGATAATGTTCATAATCACATTGTTAATGATACATATTCCAGAACTCTATAAGATAGGCACGAGCAACTTTATGCATCAAAGATAGGAAATAACAAATTATTTTTACTTAAGCAGTTGATGAACTTGAAATATAAGGAGGACAGTGCCATTTATGATTATTTGAATGATTTTCAGGGTGTTATTGATTAATTGTCTGGAATGGGTGTAAGATTTGATAATGAGATACAAGGACTTTGGTTGCTTAATACTTTACCTATTTCTTGGGAAACTTTTTGTGTTTTACTAACCAATTCTTGTTCTAATGGTGTGGTAACTATGGAATATGCAAAGAATGTTTTTTTAAATAAGGAAGTGAGAAGAAGATCTTGAGGCTCTTCTACATCATCATCACAATATGATGTTTTGATTACAGAAAAGATGGGGAGAAACAAATTCAAAGGTTAGAAAGGTACAGAAAGAAATAGAAGCAAATTAAGGTCTAAGTACAAAAATTTTATATGTGATCATTGTGGTAAGGCAAGGCATATTAAGAAATATTGCTTTAAGTTGAAAAAGTAAATGAGATAGGAAAAGAAGGACAATGTTGATCAAAATCGTGTTGTTAGTGCTATTGATGGCGATCTCCTTATTGCTTATGATAAAAGTGTCATCAATTTGGTAAGTCATGAGACTAATTGGGTTGTAGATACTGGTGCTTCTTATTATGTCACATCAAGAAAGGAATTCTTCACTTCTTATACTCTTGGACATTTTAGGATATTGAAGATGGGAAAAGATAGTAAGATAAGTGTGATTGGGATTGGAATTGTTTGTTTGGAAACTAATAATGGTTCAAGGTTAGTTTTTTAAAATGTTAAACATGCACTAGAAATTTGCTTGAATTTGATATCTATAGGAAAACTTGATGAAGATGGTCATTGCAAGGTCTTGAGCAATGGACATTGGAAAATTATAAAAGGCTTAATGGTTATAGCTCGAGGTAACAAATCCTCTAACATTTACATATTGCAAGGTTCTATTTCTGAAGGCCTAGTGAATATGGTTGAGAGTGATACTACATCATAATTATGGTATAGCAGACTAAGTCATATGAGTGAGAAGGGTATTAATTGTTTGCTTAAGAAAAAATTGCTTCAAGGAGTTAAGGAAGTTAGGTTGAACAAGTGTGTTCACTGTTTGGTTAGGAAACAAAGAAGAGTTTCCTTTAAAAGTCATCTTTCTTCAAGAAAGTTTGATTTACTAGAACTGGTTCACTAAGATGTTTGTGGTCCTTTGAAGGAAAGATCACATGGTAGTGAATTATATTTTGTGACATTTATTGATGATCATTCTAGGAAGCTTTAGGTCTATGCTTTAAGGACCAAAGATTTGGTTTTTAAGAAATTTGAAGAATTCCATGCCTTAGTTGAAAAACAAACTGGCAAGAAATTGAAATGCATCTGCACTGATAATGGTGGCGAATATTGTGGACCATTTGATAACTATTGTAGAGAACAAGGTATTAGACATAAGAAAAATCCTTAGTTGAATGGTTTAGCAGAAAGGATTAATAGAACTTTAGCGGAGAGGGTTAGGCGCTAACTTGTAGAAGCAAAGTTGTCAAATTCTTTTTAGGTTGAAGCACTTTGCCCAGTTGCTCATATTATCAATTTGTCACCCACCGGAGCCTTGGATGGTGATGTTCCTGACAGAGTTTGGTTTAGGAAGGATGTTTCCTATGATCACTTGAGAGTTTTTGGTTACAAAGCATTTGTGCATAATCCTAAGGATGAGAGGTCAAAATTGGACTTTAAGACCCGATAATGTATCCTTATTGATTATGGTCAGGATGAGTTTTGTTATCGATTGTATGATCCAATTAAGAGGAAACTTGTCAGAAGTCATGATGTAGTGTGTTTTGAAGACCAAACTATTGAGGATATTGAGAAGGAAGAGAGAAGAGATTCTCATAGCATGCTAGCTTGGTTGATGTTAAGCCAGTTTCTATAAATGATACCCCAAATGTAGATGGAAATGACTGTCAAGATCACGATGTTCAAGATGATAGTGAAGATGTTGATTAAGTGCAAAGTGATCAACAAAGTGTAGATAGATACTTTTGATGCTCAAGTATATGATGTTGTAATGGATCAGCAACCAACACCTACAAAGGCTTTAGAGACATCTCTTAAAAGATCTGTTAGAGTGAGGAGACCTTCATCACGTTATTCTCCCAATGTGTGTATATTTATCTCTAAAGGGGAAGAACCAAAAATTTTGAGGAAGCCATAGATAGTGAGCAAAAGGAGTGGTTTGAAGCAATGGAAGACGAGATGAAATAACTTCATCATAATCTCACATTTGATCTAGTTAAGTTGCCTAAAAATAGGCATGCTTTAAAGAACTGATGGTTTTTCATATTAAAACATGAAGATGGTACTTCAATTCCACAGTACAAAGCTATATTGGTTTTCAACAGCTTTTGTCAAAAGAAAGGAGTTGATTTTGAAGAAATCTTTTCTCCAGTAGTGAAGATGTCATCCATTTAAGTTGTGTTAGGTTTGGCAACACACCATGATCTGGAGATTAATCAAATAAATGTTAAGACTACTTTTCTTCATGATAATTTGGATGAAGAGATATATATGGAGTAGCCAGAAGGTTTTAGAGTCAAAGGGAAAGAGGATTATGTTTGTACATTAAGGAAGAGCTTATATGGTTTAAAAAAAATCTCCAAGGCAATGGTACAGGAAGTTTGTCTCAGTTATGAAATATTAAGGCTTCAAAAAGACTTCCTCTAATCATTATGTTTATGTGATGACGACTTTATAATTTGTTACTATATGTTGATGTTATTCTTATTGTTGGTCATAATATTTGGAAGATTGCTAAGTTGAAGCAGGATTTGAGTAAGTCTTTTGCTATGAAAGACTTAAGACTAGCAAGACAGATTCTTGATATGAGGACCATTCATGATAGAAAGGCTAAGTAGTTATGGCTATCACAAGAGAAGTACATTAAAAGAGTACTTCAGAGATTCAAAATGGACAAAGCTAAAGTTGTAAGTACACCTCTTGGAATGCACTTTAAGTTGAGTAGAAAGTAGTGTCCTTCAAATGAGAAGAAAAAAATATGCAAAGAGTTCCTTAAGCTTTAGCTATGGGTAGTTTAATCTATGTTATAGTTTGCACTAGGCCAGATATTGCTCATGTTGTTGATGCATTTAGCAGGTTGCTTTCTAATCCAGGAATAGACCATTGGTCTACTGTGAAACGGATTATGAGACATCTCTATGGGAAATCTACTGTAAGTCTTTGTTTTGGAACAGGTAAACCTATTCTTTCAGGTTACACTGATTTTGATTTAGCAGGAGATGTTGATACAATAAAGTCTACCTTAGGCTACTTGATTACTTTTGCAGGGGAAGTAATAAGTTGATAATCCAGATTATAAAAATGTGTTGCTTTATCTACCATAAAAACAGAGCTTTATAACTGTTATTAAAGCATGCAAAGAATTGTTATGAATGAAGAGATTTGTGAGGGAACTGGAATTTATTTAAGAGAGGTATATGTTACACCGTGACAGTCAAAGTGCAATGCAATTAGCTAAGAATCCCACATTCTATGGTAGTTCAAAACATATTGATAATAGATACCATTGGGTTAGAGATGTTTTGGATTCTAAGTTGATTGAGCTTCTAAAGGTTTATGCAGATGATAATTCTTCTAATATGATGATCATGTCTTCACCAAGAGGGAAGTTTAAGACGTGTTGTTTGATTGCTGGGATGGCAAGCACCTCCATATAGTTAGGAGGGGGAGATTTGTTAGGCTATAGGTCCCATCGTATGTGGAAATACCTATATCTTATCCCCTCCCATGACTTTTACTAGTTTTTGTATTTCACATATTAGCTTCTTCTTTAACTGTGGTAGTCAACACAACAAAAGGAAGAGAGACCAAAAATAGCTATAACATTTTTGGACAGCCATATTCACTTTTCTTTTTGATCCACACTCATCTACCTTCAGATCAAGTTGAAAATTAAGGAGTACGTTCTTGAGAGAGTCCTTTACATTCTGAACAGTCACTTTTTCATTTGGAGCTCTGGATTTTCATATCAGAGCCTCAAAATAATGACATGTTATTGGTGATTTCTCTCCTTTTATGTTCCCAATAATGTTATCTTGTGTAGTTGCTTATTCCTCTTATTGATGTTGAGTTTATATCTTTGAGAAGGATATTTGTACACATTTTAATTTAGTCGAGCTATTTTTAGAACCGAAGGTCTCATGGTTTTTACCCTTGATTTGAAAAGGTTTTTCACGATAAAATTTTCAGTGTCATTACTTGTGTTTGATTTTTTGTTATTGTTGAAGAATTGTTACTAGTATTTACTTACTTCTAGTACTTAAATAGATTTAAGATGTTTTTGTATTATGTATATACATCCGCAGAATATAGCAATACCAAGTTTTTCGCAACAATATTAATAGTGTTAAAAATTAAATTTAACTTAAATTTAATAATCATATTAAAGTTGCATTTAAATTATTACATTTTGTCTATTTGTATTGGACGATTTTTTGTCCTATGATCATTCCTTATTTTGAAATAAATTTAGCTTTTATTAAATTAGGCTTTGTTTTTAAAATTTATTAACTTCTTGGTTTAGCCTAAATGAATTCCAGCCTAATAGCCACTAATTTATGTTTGTTTTTTTAGGGAAGTTAGCCCTTTACTTTACTTTGAATTTTATTCCTTTCATTTTAGTAGGATTGAAAGGGATTAATTTTAAGTTGAGGTTTGAAAACATGAAGATCTAAAATCAAAGACTTGAAATTCTTTTCCTTGGGATTAAAGCCTCATTATTATTTGATATCTATAAACTTATAATTTTATTTGTTATTTTAAAGTTCAGTTAGTGTTGACATTTTTTAGACACCTTAAACAAAGACAAGATAGAATATCAAGTTTACAGTTTTAATAGATTTGTAATACTATCTTACTAATGAAAGATAGAGAAAAACTTAAAGGAAAGGGACTATAAAAATTCCAAATCAAAAAATTAAGTTTGAGGGTCGATTTATGAAGTATGAAAAATGTACCATATTTTGCTTTTCTAAGTGATTAGTTAGATATAAAATATTTTTTAAATTTAAAAATTAAAAAAATTGAATGTGATATAAATAAAAGTAGGTCAAAGAAAGAAAATAAACCGTGTATTTAAATACCTAGGAGTTTTTAGTTTGATAACGAATTTAAAATAAAACATTTGGAATAATGTTCAGGGCTTAAAATAAAGTTTAAAACATATGGATAAATGCTCAAGAATTTATAGCTTTACTTAGGATTTAATATAAGCAAAATATATTAATTTAATCTTAATAGGCATATAGGCCTATCTAAATTAAGCTTAATTAGGCACAAGGTAGGTTATTTCTTAAAGTTTTCACTAAAATTGAAGTGAGGCACACCTTGGACAAAGTGCCCACTTTAGGAATACTTTGGACAAAGTATCTAGAATTTTTTACACTGTTAATATGTGTGCTTTATGTAAACATAAGTAAGAATCATTAAACCGTCTTCATTTTAAATGTGATTTTTTCTTATGTTTGGAATGGCATCCTCCAATTTTATAACATAATATTTCCCCTTAATGAATAGTTAGATATTATTGAATAAAGTTATCAAAATAATTTCATTTATGAAGGGGATAATTTTTTAAAAATCTTTTCGGCAATCTAGTGTATATACTTTGGGATGAATACAACAAAAGGATTTTTATGAACCAAATAAAAAGGAAGTTCTTTTTATAAGAACTTATAGCAAGTATTAAGATGTAGCTCTTCACTTACAGAGTCATTCAAAACTACAATCTCATTATCAATAACGATTGGAAATTTCCCTTGACCACTTGACAGTAGAGTAAAGATAGTAGATAAGGATTAGCAAGGATTTTAAAATGAGCTTACTTCTCTTATTGCTTTCACTAGATATTTTTAGGTCTTTTAATGTATATGAATAACTTAGTTCAACTTGGTTTTATTTTTTATTGTTTGATATAGCACTTCAAGCTTTGGGTATATCACTTTTTTGACCTCTTGATGCCTATAAATCTCTTTTCTCTTTTAAAAAGGTGAAGTTCGGCTCTAAAAATTTTTAAGTGTTAAAAAAGACCTTAACATTTTGCAAACTGTATTATTTTGACCTCAAATTGATGGAACTTAAATTTTTTGTAGATTTTTATTGGTATACATTGCTATTATTTTTTTTTACAATGAGGGAAGGATTTGAAACCTTAAATTTTAGGAATCTTAAATGTTAACAAATTTGATGTCTCTGTCTATCTCACTTTATTCTTGCTTCTCCAACGTTAGGTTATTGAACTAGTTTGGTAATTTATTTTAGTTTTATGCTCTTCATCTAACTACTTGAATTTCTTCACGTGAATTTCTACTTCATATACGAAACACTAAGAAAATTATTGCTTATGTTGTTTCAAAATATGTTTTGTTTTCTATAGAAGAAGAGGATGATGAACCTTCGTGCAAAGCCTTAAAGAACCCTAAACATCAAAATGAAACATTCCTAATGTTTCGAAGATTTTTTAAGGACTTGAAAGGCAACATTGCATCAGGTACAAAGAAATTGAAACCTAAAAGTTCAATGAAAAGAGTAACTCCATCCCTTCTTATGTATAAGTCTAGTTTAAGTAAACGTCAAGGACTTAAATAGATCAACAAGTTTATTACATAAATTATCTCTATACAAATGAATAAAGCATATAGTGATCATGAAAATGGGATAGCTAAGTACTAGAAATTCATAGAGGAATTAGAGAATTATAAGAAAAGGTGTGTCTCTTATAAGAAGAATATGGTGTAGGCATTTTCATTGAAGAAGATGAAGCTTAGACACTGATGGCATTCTCTGTAACACCCCACTCCCGAGTGACCCGAACCCGATATCGTTGGTGATATCCGAGTCCGTGCCCCGCGAGGGTTGCGTATTACATCAGTCGATTAAAACTCAGTATAACATTTTCTCCTTTCTTATTTTTTTTAACCATTCATTAACGCAGCATAAACAGTAAGAAACCTGAGCCCATGTTCACAATTAATCATTTTCAGTTATTATAGTCATCCAATAATAATTTACAATCAGTCAATGTGTAAAACAGTACAACCACAATGGGCTCGTTATAAATACAAAGCATTGTTGCACAA
>JANTNU010037340.1:0-19484 GCA_024752395.1 Erythroxylum havanense
CAGAACTTCCGTCAAGTGTCTCTTTGTTAGAAGCCACTGGTTGTATATCACTAGAACAAATATGGACCCTTAAACAATTGTCTCTTGACTTACAAGAGCATTGGATCATATTTGATTTGAGTGATTGTTTAAAGTTGGATGAAGATGAATGTCAAGCAGCTGCAAATGCACAGTTAAGGAATCATATAATTGCTTTTACAAGAAATCAAATGCAGAAATCATTGGTACGTAACTCTCTGTCTTTCTCTTTCTCTATTTGGGTCTGTATAATCATTAATTTGAGTTATAAATTTGTTTTGTTAGGATCATTTTATAATGATCTATCCAGGAAATAGAATACCAGAGTGGGTCAAGTATTAAAGCATGGGTGATTCTGTACAAATCCACCTTCCTTCCCTCTGGTTTAATCATCTATTTTTGGGATTTGCTTTCTATTTGTGCGCTAATTTTGTGGATTATGAAGACGAAGGTGCTGGTAATTATAGATGTGATTGCTATTTAGGAGACAATTACCATTGGTACATTGATGGTTCCATTCTTGAATCCTTTCACATCCCGAGAGCAGATAAAGAGCATATGATAGTTTGGATTAGTGATAAATTTTGTGAATGGATACGTAAACATGTTAACTCTGAAGAGGATGTAGTTTTTTTTAAGTTTACCAGCTTAGCCAAAAATATAGTTACGAAGTGTGGGGTCATTCCATTGTACGCCCAAAAAGATGAGGATGATTTCTGCCAAACTTTCGACTTTCCAACTTTAGGAAAGTCTAAGATTAAAAGATCAACAACAAGTGCGGGATCATTCCACTGTATGCCCAAAAAGAGGCGGAATATGGAATAAGTTCGAATGAAATTTATTCAAGCTCAATGCTCAGACTAGGTCAGTTACACGTGTTTCTTAGTTATGAGTTTTGCCAATAAGAGAAGAGAACTATTTAATTTGATATTTTTGGAGGAATTCTTGTTTTTTTCCCTTATCTTATTATTACCTTCTTGTGACAGTATAATAACAGCTTCAAGTTCAATGATCCTATCTTCAAGATGGATGGTGAATCTGAAGAGAAAGTAAGAGATTGTTTCAAAAGTGTGCAATGTCAAGAAAATCAAACCCTGAAGGTTCCTACAGCCTTTTCTTTGCAAGTAACATTTAGTTTTTCTTTGAATGTAACATATGGTAGAGCTGTGTGATATTCATGACTTCTACAATTTTCATGCCTAAAAATTGCTCCTAGTATAATTCAATTGGATTCTTGAAAAGTGAAAATAATTTTAAAAATATCATGCTACTTCAAATATTTTTTTTATCTTTGATATAGAAACTATGGATTAGTTCTTAGATGGATTGAATAAGGCTAATGGAAAATTCAGAATGATCGAAATTCTCATTAATTGCGTACTTCTTCCTATGATTTTGTTTTTCGTCGCTTATCACATTACAAGACACTAATTGTTCAGAAGATGACTCAAAGCAGTGCCTAAGGCTTTGTGTATTGCAGAACAAACAGGAAGGTTACATGTAACCTTCTGATTTCAAACAACATTCCATATCTTCACAGGTTACTGGTAGTAAATTGAAAACAACACCTATAAGGATCAAAAGACTGAAAGTAGAAGCTTCATTTCTTCTCAAATCTACCTCAAAACCACCCCAAGGAAGACCATATTCTTAAAAATCATTTGTAGCAGCAAGAGGGTGATGTGTACTGTAGCACAATATCATATATAAATTATGGCTGCAATTGAAGCATCAAGCAACGGACCAGCTCAGTGGTTTGTGTTGCGAAAAGTGTAGGACCTTAGAATTTTGTTTGAGAAAGTTGAATGAAGAAAAAATGTGTAAAAAATTAAGATACAAGTAATTTACATGGTTCTCCCTTTTAAGATGGGCTATGTTTACGGGTGAAAACAATTAAAGAGATTTTACTAAGAAAAAAAGAAAAATTACAAAACACTCGATATTTTTTCTCAACCCTTTATCCCAACTACACGCAAAAACTCACTCAAAATTTCATTTTTCATAGAACCTCAACTCTCTCTGCACCTTATTATTTACTCTCTATCTGCCTCGTTTTTCAAGTGTGATAATGCCTTCAAATCTCAAAGCCCAAACTCCCACATCGGACAGAATTAGGATGGGAAGGGAATTCTCTAGATATAAAATAAAGGCAACTCCCACATCGAACAAGTTGGCTGTAATAGAAAAGTGGGATTGTTTATATATATATATATCTAGTAATATATAAACAATATATATATATACCAATATAATATACCAAGTCAAGCAAGGAATTAGCATGTTAGAGACCGATACTTTGAAATAAAAATCCATCCATCTTGAAGATCTTACATCCTTGTTCTGTAAAACTAAGCAGATTTTATTACACTCAATATAATACGTAACGATATCTTAGTTACATATCCCAGATCAAACATAAAAGGCTAAGAAATGAAGAAATACGGAAATACAAGATTTTGGTCTCCGTAACATCAAACAAGCTTTCCGAAGTCGATATGAGCGCGAATCTACTCCCACCTTCACGAGAACTTCTCTTCGGGATGCGGGTAAGGTCTTTTTATAGTTTTCTCAAAACGTTAGCTCTCTTAACGGGTCAAAGAATTCTTATGCTTACAATTGATTATATGAGTAACGACAGGGGACCTTAACCTTTTATATATAGCTTCCACATCGAGCTTCCCATCACAAGGTCGATATAAGTTTGGTCCACACTGATTGGGATTCATTTTCCACACATACTTTGATCCATTGATTTAGATCATTTATTGAACCACTTTATTATCTTTATTTGGATCAAATTATGTAACTTAATCAATAAGTTATTAAAAAACTGAAAAATGTAATTAATAGTTGTCTAACTTTATGGGAAAAGACAAAATTATCCAACATTCTTCCCCTTAGACAAGCATCAATTGCAGTTTTGATTCTAATTTTAAAATGGTTTAAAAACTCGATTAAGCCACACTGAATTAGTCGACTAAGTTTAAAAATAAAACATTTGATCCAAAGATAACGAAAGTCCATCATTCCGCCCTGCAAAGCTTTCGATACCGAAAAGTATCAAATGCATGTGCCATATGCGACACAGATCTAATACAATCACTTATACCTAATACGTCACTAACATGAATGGGAAAATATAATGTGACAAAGTAGGATGATACCTTTATAATCTAAGTTATATCATTTTCATTTGTAGGTCTCGATTTCTCCAACTTTATACTAAACCGCATATGCTAAACTGCATTAGAGAAGTCCTATTTTCTCTCACCGAAAGCTAAACAACATTAGAGAAAACTTGTTTTCTTTCACTGAATGTTAAACAACATAAGAGAAAACATTTATATTCTCCAATTGAATGCTAAACTTCATTAAAGAACCTTAAAAAAAACTTATACCCCTATGTTATGTCAAACTTCATAGATATTCGTTTGAAATTGTATGCGTCTAAATGACATAGATATAAGGTCAATATGTATATATGCATAATGGACCTTTAAATGCTTAAGATCGACACAAATCTTAAGACTTCTGTACGTATTATGACAAAGTATGTCAAATTGTAATTTATGACATTTATTAGTTAATAAAGTTTGAGCCCTATTTTTACCTTGGGGAATTTTAAGTGAGAACTACCTGGTTAGCGCACTTTTCCTAATATGTGAATCGGATGTTGTTCTTTCCCACCCAACCAATACATATGTGAGCTTCATATCAAAAGAACAAGCACACAACACATTTCGTGTTGAATAATCCTTTCTCCCACGAAATCTAGGAGCATCTCTGGTAGGTACTTTCACACAGATATGTGTATAATCAATTGCACCAACACAATCCTGACATTGAAGTATATTATTCTCAAATATTATGTGTGTTTAATATAATTATACTAAGTTAAAGAAAGAAAATCACCTTTAAAAATGGGTAGAATCTACTATTGTTCAATATTTCCGATGGGGTTTCTAATATATCAGGTTATCTTAGAAACATATCCTCTAGTTGTATAACTGCTTTAAAAACGCTATGAACATGACGACTTGCAGTTTTCTCAGATCGACTCCAAAAGAACGCAATCTCTCGATTGGTAACATTACGCCCTAATATGTATAGAAACTTTGCTACTTGTTCTTCAACAGTTGCATGTATAGTGGGTCTAAGCACACATTTTCTAGCTAATAAATCACATAATTTGCCAAATGATTTAGGCTAAATTCTAATTATATTTCTCCTATTGGAATGAAATAAAATTCTTCTCATGATATTCTCCCTTGATTGCAATCTCTCTGATGGTGTAAGCATTTGAAGTTTATCATTCACATGTCTATTACATAACACCCACCAATAGATCACAAGACAAGTAACATGAACAAGCACTAATTGATGTATATGAATCAATTTTCCTTTTTGATTATTCATTCGATTACCTTCACCATTCATGTATAAAAAAATAGGAGTAGTTTTTAGATTGTGAAAATCAAAATATAACAAATATGACATAGATATGTCTATATATATATATATATATATAGATGGTGTTATAAAAGCAATAAGAAGCAATGTTAAAAGGGATGCTTCATCTGAATCATTCCCCCACTGAAATTTCAAGCAAAGTAATAGCAAAACAAAGTCAAAAAAGACAACCATATTGAAAAATAACCAAAATTCACAGTTGCTTCTCTCCTCTCTCTGTTGAACTGCGCAGAAAGAGAGAAAGTGAACAATGGGTAAACCTAAATGTGTGAACCCATATGTAAATAGCAGTAGTTTTTAGATTGCAAAAATCAAAGTATAACAAATATGACATAGATATGTCCATTTATTTTGCTATTATAAAAGCAATAAGAAGCAACGTTAAAAGTGAAGATTCATCTGAATCATTCCCCCACTGAAATTTCAAGAAAAGTAATAGCAAAATAAAGACAAAGAAGACAGCGACATTGAAAAATACCCAAAATTCATAGTTACTTCTCTCTTTGTTCAACTACGCAGAAAGGAAGATTGAGAGAGAATGTTCACTTCGGTGACCCATATGTGTGAATTCATATGTTAAGTGAAGAAAAATAGAATACAATCTCCTTACCCAAATCAAAACGCATCTAATAATAAAAGCAACGGACATATATTGTTCAAAAAAATTCATTCAATGAACAGAAATAGGATAAAAATAAGGTTTCGATAAAGAGGAACACTCACCGATGACCAAGTCTTCCAACTCCTGTTTTGCTTCCCTTGCAATAAACAACACGAGAAGAATGAGAAGTGGTAGAATATAGAGAACGGAAAGAGAAATCTAGAAATGATTAGCTTGTGTACAGTATAGTAAATGATTTTAGGTAGGGTTAGAAGAAATAATTGGTATGAAGAATTATTGGGGGTATATTAGGTAATATATATTTATTAGTTTATGTTCCATCCTAAACTCCCTGAATCGGAGATTTCTTATTTTCACTGTTTAGGATAGAATGGAGCATAACATGATATTCTCTGCTTTCATCTCATTCCATTATGAACCCTCAAACAAACGATGAAAGTGTGTTACGCTTCATCCCCTTCCATCCCTAACCCCTCAACCAAATAAGGCCTATGGTGCATAATTGGAAGACAATATGGTAGTGTAGCTTGTCGACTCACTTCTATGCGTTTTTTTGCATATCCTATCCTTTCCATACTTGATGTCTTGTATCCATAACCAATGGTTTACCTAAGGAACCAGCAAGAAAACTTAATCCTTGCACAACCCACATTTCAAGCTGTAAATTATAGAAATGGACCCAAATTGGGTAGGATTCAATGCATTACTTATTAAAAACTATCCCTGGCTTCCACTTTCGTAGGAGCATGGATTGTCCCCCAATATACCGAGGTCCCATTCTAATTATATCATTTAGATTACTGCCCAAAGCAAATTTAAATATTATCATGTCATCATCAGTGAGTAGAATTTTTTCCAAATCTTGTTTACTCCACTGTGCACTAGCCCAAGTCTTAATTTTTGAAAATGTAGGGCGTTTGTTCCAAAAGAATCCCAGTATCTGATCATGCTCTTTCCCCTACTTGCAGGAGTTTAAGGGAGGACAATATCATGCTTCGTGACATCAAGGTAATGCTTCATTTAGACCTTATATTCCTGGAATTGAAATTGTTTGCTCCATGCTCCAGCAGTCGGGGAAGATCTATAGATCTTGGAGATTCTAGAGACTTCATCTCTAGGTTTAGCTCTCTGAGCAACTTTATGCAAGAGAGCATGAAATGCCTCCACCACTTTGGTAGCCCACTATCATCGGTAGTAGCAGAACCTAATTCCATGGATGCTACTGTAGAGCTCCCATGAGTTTTAGTGCTGCTTTCTTCTGTTGTCTCTTCGTTGGTTTGGTTCACCTTCGTCAGATCTGGATTTGGGTTAAAGGAGAGGTGACCTCCCCTGTTTCCCTTTACACCACATTTAGCCGCTATCTTTAGTTCGTTATCACCAGTTGCTCCACCTTGCCCCGCTTTGTCTCCTTTCGTCAGAGCCGCTTTGCCTCTAGGGTCTTCACTTATGCTACTGCAGATAGGTCTCTGATCCTCCAAATGATTCAGGTGGAAGTGGGTCTCTGCTCCCCCTTACGTAACCCCAAGAGAGCAGGGAGTTGAGCTGGCGAGTGTGACAACGAGAGGGCGATAATACGACCATAAGCTGATGAGAGCTGGCGACTTGGTGGACCTGCGCTCTTTCTCCCTTCAGATATGGTCGTCACTCCTCTATAAAACTAGACAAAAGTAGAAGAAAATGTTTTTGTATTTTTCTCTTAAAAATTGATACACGATAAAGCGTGTATTATACACTTTCTGCAACCATAATGTATCTGGAGTATTCCTATATTTGTTACAACAGAAAGAGTAAAAATGATTGCTTGTTACAACAGATTGTCCTTCTAGAATATCTATTTGATCTCTGCTAATGTGGATTAGGCTGAGCGTTTTTCTGATGGGATTAAGTGAGGTTGTGTAGCATTGTCAGATGGGGTTCTAGCAGGTTCCTTTACATGCCCCCTTAAACTCAAGCTTCGTGGACTTTGTAGATTGAGTTTGATACATAAAGTTGAATGTCTGGCGAAGGACATTGGTTTTGTTAACAAATCAACGATTTGGTCTTCAGAGCTGATATATTTGATTTCAAGAGTTCCATTAGCAATATGGTCACGAATAAAGTGGACATCGATTTTGATGTGCTTTGTTTGAGTGTGATAGAGTGGGTTTTGCGACAAGGCTTTGGCTCCATTATTATCACACCAAATGGTTGGGCATTGAGAAGGTGTAAACCCTAATTCGGAGAGAAATGACAAGAGCCAATGAATTTCAATGGAGAGAGTGGAAAGAGCATGATATTATGCTTCAATACTGAAATGAGCTACAACAGGTTGCTTTTTAGAACTCCAATAAATGAGATTCTCCCCCATAAAGATACAACCTCCGGAAGTAGATTGTCGATCATCAATAGAGCTAGCCCAGTCAGAATCTAAAAAAGGCATGTACCTACAATGGAGATGATAGGGGTAAAAAACAAGTTCTGAGTCAGCTGTACCTTGTAAGTATCGAAGAACACTTTTTAAAGCAATCCAGTGTGGGTGAAGGGGATTAGTCAGAAATTGACTTAATTTGTTAACAATATAACATATATCAGGACAATTGTGGTAGAGATACTAAAGACTGCCAATAATGCTGTGATAATCAGAAGGATTGTCAATTGAATTGCCATCAAATGCGGAGAGTTTCTGACCAATGGAAATAGGAGTGGAACATGGCCTGCAAGTAGCTATTTTTGCCCTGATTAGAAGATCTTTAATGTATTTCTGTTGAGATAGATACAGACTTTTAGAATTTCTCCTTACTTCAAAAGCTAGGAAATAGTGTAATGAATTAAGAGTCTTTAGATCAAATTGCTTATTTAATCTATGAATGATATCATGTATAGCTACTTGATCATTGCCAGTAACTAGGATGTCATCAACATACAATGGAAGATATATCTTGACTTGTTTGTGATGAAGATAGAACAAGGATGGGTCACATGCTGAGGGTTTAAAACCCCAATTCTGGAGAGCTTGTTTGAGTGTTAGAAACTAGGCTCGAGGAGCTTGTTTGAACCCATACAATGCCTTGGAAAGATGACAAACATGAGTAGGATAAGTAAAATTTACATACCCTTGTGGTTGATGAATGTAAACATCATCCTATAGTGACCCATTTAGAAATGCATTATTGATGTCAATCTGTTGGATGTCCCTCTGAAAAGATACTGCTAGAGATAGGATTACTTTGATGGTAGAGGATTTCACTACTGGATTAAAAGTTTCAGTAAAATCCACACCTAGGTTCTGGTTAAACCCCTTGGCCACCAAGCGAGCTTTCACTTTGTCAAAGGAACCATCCGAGTGACTTTTTACACTAAAAGCCCATTTTGAACCCAAAAAATTCATTTTAGGATTATAGGGGACAAGAATCTAGGTCTAGTTCTGATGTAGAGCATGCATTTCAACATCCATAGCAGCCTTCCAAATAGGATCCTGTAAGGCATTTGAAACAGAGGTGGGTTCTGTGATGGGTGTGGTATGTAGAGGGGTGTGGTATAGTTTTGGTTTGAGGATGCCACTCTTAGATCGAGTTTGCATTGGATGACGATTTGTGGTTGGGAGAGAAGGATGGGTAGGGATAGTATTTGTTGGGAGAGGGTGAGATGAAGAGGAAATATGTTGTACTGTTAAATGGGTAGGAGAAACAGAATGTGTAGGTAATACTAGAGATAAAGAAGAAGGAGAATTTACCTGTAATGGAAGTAATGTTGGAGAAGCCTTTGAAGAACAATCCTTCTGCAGGGAACTGCTTACATGATGTTGTTGGTGTTGGATCCGGGTTTTGTGTACCGGGGCGAACTAGGCCCAACGTACCCCAAGTTAGCACGCGACCACAACCTTCAAAGGTATTGTCCTCTCTGGTACTCGAACTCGAGACCTCAAGGTTTTGTTGCATTGACGCCTCTTACCATTGACGCACCAATTAGTGAGGGCTACACGCAGCTAGGGAGAGATGTTTGCAGCTGGTGGGGTTTTAAAAGAAAACAAGGAGAAATGACGCAAGCGGGGGGCTCCATTTTCTTTACAAAACAAACTCTACTCACTCAATTTCTCTAGCTTTCACGTTACACCAAAGGAGGGAGGGCTCCACCAAGCACTCACTCCAAGTTTAGTTATTCAAGTTACAAAGGGGGAAGCTTGACATTTAATTGCTAGAGAGACCTACCACCAAGGTTAGAAGGAACGCACATTAAGGGGGGGGGGGGGGTGTCTCCATTTTACTCACTCATTTTTTTATTCCTCTCCACTCAGTTGGAGAATTGGCTGTCAACGCATACACCAAGAGGGGGCTCCATTTACTCAAAAACTCTCCACTCACGCTACATGGAGGGACACACAAGACTCTTTCCAAAACCATTTACAAGCATCGTTTGGCAATAAAAAAATTAAGGAGCTGCTGGTGGTTTTAGAAGGAACGTGACAGCTGGAAGAGAGGAGGGATTTTGGGCTCCATTACTCACCAATTTTACTCTCACTTTGCACCATTAACAGCTAGCTACACAGTTACATTGGGGAAGTGACATCCAAGTGACAGGCCAGCCAAGGAGAGTAAAGCAAACCATGCAAGGACACCAACAACCACGCAGGCGACAACTGCGAGCAACATTAGGGAGAGGCGCAAAAAAATAAACGCAAAAAGGGAGACTCGAAAACCCATTTATCCTCTATTTATTATTTAGTGACTCATATGATGTTTGTTGACTTTAATGTTTGTGATTTTCATCCTACCATGAGTGAGTAGTTTCCCCAAAACTTCAAGGTTGGGCTGAAGCTTTTAGCTAATTTTATGGACTAAATCTCCGTTGATTTATTTGTATGGATTTTTGGATTTGATTTCTTTGTTTTGAAATTAATTTTGCTAGTATTGTGTTTAGCCAACCATTACTTGACGTTAGTTGTAAATTGAAGAACCGATAGGTAAAAATTGATAGCGAAACTCCAAACAGGGAACTTATAAATTTCAGATTTAAACATAAACTGAATTTATGAGAGAAAAAACCAGGTTAGCAAAGAACTTAATGGGTTATGCTTGATTGCTAGTTTACGATAGTAAATTAGGATTATTGCGTAACACTTCTTCGATACCTTGAAAAAGGATCTAAGAAACTCTAGGCTCAACCTTCTATCAACCAAAATTTGCCTTATAAATTGATCCAGGTAAAGTCCATAGAAAACGCTAAAAGTGGAACCATCCTTGAAGCTTACCACATTCCATTCGAATTAAACCCCTAGAGATTTTCGCATTTTTTCTTTAGCTTTAATTTTGTTATTTTTTGCTAGTTAAATTTCTTATTTTAATTCCCTTTTCTTACACAATCGCTAGTCCAATTAATTGAGTGAATCAAGCCTAGTACTTACATAATTACTCCCTGTGGGACGATATTATACTATACTACTTGAGACCCGTGAACTTGCAGAACCACATCAGAAGTTCATGGAGGTTCCAGATGCCTGTGTCGTCCAGTATATCACTAACCATCAGATCCCTTCCGTTCCTTAACCAAGGATCGTGCCAAAGAGAAACTGAGTGGCCGTCTCCTATTTTGTACCGAACACCCTCAATAATCTGAGCCCTCACGTTCAATAGGTCACGCCAAATTGGAGAACAATTAGGCTACTAGTCCAGTCCAACACAGTCAAACTAATGGCGTACTTTCCACAAATCAGTCTGACCCATTGTTTCCTTTGGTTTTCATTAGCGCTCCATACAAGGTACCAGAAGAGCAATGTTCATAGGTCGACATCGACGAATTCCCAGACCACCGGCAGCCTTCAGTTTAGTAACTGTGTCCCAAGAGAGTAAATGCACACCTCTCTTATCGTCAGAGGAGCGCCAATAAAATCACTCACAATCCGATCAACTGCATTACACGCTCTGTTAGGGAACCAAGTGACTTGTATTAAATAGCTGGGCATTGCATTTAACGTGGCTTTAGCAAGAGTAACTCTACCAGCCATATTAAGAAGGCTAACTTTCCAACTGGACAACTTTTGACTCATATGACTAACCAAATGACTAAACTTTTCAACAGACCTCCTGCCTTCTCCCAGGTCAAACCCCAAATATTTACCAATGTTTTCAGTTGAATAATTCCAAGAATCTCCCCAAGTGTTTCACGTTGAGAGCTGGAAACCCCACTCGAAATAATGAACTTTGATTTGTTCACATTAATTTTTAGGCTCGAAGCCACACTAAATTCCTCAAGGACCGAGTTGAGAACCTGAGCTTGATTAATAGTAGCTTGAGCATACAAAATGATGTCATCGGCAAAAAACAAACGAGATAATTGTGGATCACCGCGAGAGCAAGACATAGGGGCCCATTCCTGACTTGCTATCGAAGAATTGATCATTGTACCAAGTTTCTCCATACACAAAAAAAAACAAATAAGGCGAGAAAGGATCACCTTGACGGATATCTCTCTAAGGACAAATGTAAGAAGACGTTCACCATCCCACAAGACAGCGAGTGAAGATTTCCAAACACAATTCATGATAAGAGAGATAATGACTGTTGGAAAATCAAAATCAGACAGCACACCTTCAAGGAAATCCCAGTTAATGTGGTCATAAACTTTTTCGAGATCTATTTTAACCATCATTAAGCCCTTTCGACTCTTTGACCACTTCATTGTATAAATCAATTCCCTGGCCATCAGAATATTATCAACTGTACTTCGACCCGGGATGAAGCTACTTTGAAAAGGATAATCTATTCACAATGGTTTTGGTTATCAATTTATAGCTAACATTACATAAACTGATTGGTCGAAATTGTTTAATAGAGACAGGAGAAGGTTCCTTCGGTATTAAAACAATTAATGTCTCAACTAGCTGATCATCGATGTTGCCAGTCTTGAAAGCTTAACCATATTAGTCATCGAATCACCCACCACATGCCAAAATGTTTTGAGGAAAAGTGGTTGAAAACCATCAGGACTTGGAGCTTTATGATTACCCATAGAAGACAGAGCACTCCAAAATTCATCTCTAGTTACTAGCCCACTCAAGCTATTAATAGTAGCTTGTTCAAGTTTTAAATGATTCAAGCTAACACCGTTTTCCCCACTACCTGCTGAATTCGCAAACAAGTCTTGAAAATATGTCAAAACCTCATGTTTAACTTGAATAGGATCGTCACACCACTCCGCAGTTGCATGTAATTTTAATTTCTCAATTGTATTATGCTTCCGACGCACCACAGTGGAGGCGTGAAAAAATCTGGTATTGCGATCCCCAAAAATAAGTTTTTGTTCCCTACTTTTTAGAAACCATAGGATTTCCTCCTGAGCAAGAGTATGATTATACTCTGAAATGAGATCCTTTTCCAAAACTCTAAGATTGTGCGAATTATAATTTTGCAAACTTCACTGAATCCCATCAATCCGACCTTTAAGTCTTCTCTTTCAATGAAAGATATTCCCAAAGCCATATAGATTAAATGCCCTACAAGCCTCCTCCATAATCCGTAAAGATTCAGCTGGATGTTTCGCAATATCCCAATTATTTTTGACCACTTCAGAAAACCTATCATCCATTATCCACGCAACCTCAAACTTGAAAGGTCGAACACCCTCGTAACTCGACATACCACCCAACTTTACCAGTAGAGAAGAATGGTCAGAGTACACACGGGGAAGATGTCAAACCACCGCTTCTGGAATCAAAATTCTCCACTCCACAGAAGCAATTGCTCGATCAAGGCACTCTGTAATTCTAGGATAGGAATTGCGAACCCAAGTATATTTTTGTCCAACATACCCCAAATCAATAAGATTACACCGTTGAAGATGATTATTAAATTTATCTGCTCTACTTTGAGAAAAACGACCATCTTATTTTTCCGCACAGGAAAGGACATTGTTCATATCGCCAATAACAAGCCAAGGCTGACAACAGTTTGCAAAAGTATCATGGAGGTCATTCCATTAATGCTCTCAAAGCAAAGCAGTGGTGCTAGCATATATAGCTATAAGAATCCAGGACTGGCCATTAGCCATTTCAACAGATCTGGTAATCATTTGAGAGGTGGAACTTAGTTCAAAGAATTTACAAGCACTTGTTTTCCACAAAATCCAAATGGCTCCTGCATGATCAACCAGGTCACTAAATGAAAAGCCATCAAAACCCATTCGTTACCAACATAACTTGTGTTTATCAAAAGTTACTTTGGTCTCAACTAACACCACAATATCCACATTATTAGACTGAACAAATTCCCTAAGATGACGTCAGGCCACTTTATTACCAGCTCCTCTAATATTCCACATTAAGATATTTAAATTAATCATTAATGTAGTAAATAGAACAAGAACATCATTCCGTCAAGTCCATATGGGAATGGCCCCTCACATTTATTTCAATTGGAATTCCTCCATCCACCAATTTGCTATCTAGGACCATTGGAGAGACACTTGTAACGCTAGCGCAATGGTCGTCCGTGTCACCCTCTCCTTACTTTAAATTTGTTGGTCTGTTGGAATGGAAGACAAAGTGAGATCCACTAACGTTCTGTTCTAGGAGAAGAGGAGTATCCTGTGAGGGAGGGGCCTGGACATTCGAGAGATGAGCCGCAGGTGTAGAAGCTCAATACCTAAAAGGAGAAAAGGATCCCAGAGGATCAGCTCTTTCCTGGCCCTAGGCCAATTCTGCGTTCTGATTCCTTGTAGCACGATGAAGTAGGCCTCCATTAGGTGTACGCATCTCCAATATATGTTCCCTCCCAGTGTGTTTCTTAGGGACTAAATCACTAACACCATCAAGGGAGGTGTCGGCCTTAACTGTCGAGAGACTATGGAATCTATTACTTCTGAAACCAGTACTTGGTGGGCAGGTCACAACTTTTGGATTTCTTTTCCTTATGACAACCATCCATTCGTCGTGAATCGGGCTCGACTCCTGACATGGAATAACATCAACATCCAATGATAAATTATCGTGTGTAGCTCCAACACTCTCTGGAGTCCCCTGTTTCGATACCTTACAAGTCTCACTGATATGTCCATAAACGCCACACCAGAAACAAATTGTATGTAGGGCCTCATAGATCACTTTATACCGAACCCCCTCTACTTCAATCAAAGGCACAAGAGGTTTAGTCAAATCAATTTCCACACAAATCTGGGCAAACTTTCCCCTATTAGCATGGAATGTATTACCATCAAGTTTCATAGGTTTGTCGATAGATCGAGCAAGAGTTGCAAGAACTTTGGCATTATAAAATTCTATTGGCAATTCAGGAATACGAATCCAAAAGAGGGTCTTCTCCATGCCAGTCGTAGCAGGGTGAAACCCTGGCAACCATTCTCTCACTGTTAAGTAATGATCTTGGATGACCCAAGGGCCTTTAGTAAGGGAAACCCTTCTGTCGTCCTCGTTAGAAAATTTTATCATAAAGAAATCATTCTGGAGGTCAGCACTCTCAATCTTTTCGGTAGGCTTCGATAACTGATTGATTTTCGAAGATAAAAAATAGAACCCTACAGTTTTACCCAAAACCTTAACAAGTAATGAATCTTTTAGTGGTTTTTCCAATTCCTCTCGAAAACCTAGTTTAAAGGAGAAACAGGGCAACTGTGTATTTTCATCTCGGTACTGAAGACTCATCTTCTGTACTTCGTAGAGATCGAGTAGGTGTTCAATATCCATGTATTCCACTATAGGGGTCGGTTTATTTCTCCCCAGATTCCGTTAGAAGATTCATCCAGTCTGTTCCCTGAAGCTAGTGGCGGAGTGACTCCCCTATCTGGAGGGTCCGGTGGGCATCGCCGTTTCCCTAACGGAGGATTAGCAAGGCCGGGACTAAACCTTAAATTAGCTTGCAATGGTGACATCCTTCGCCAGCGGCAGTTCATATCATGGCTATTTTTGTCCTATCTCTGTTATGAGTAGCTAAATTCTTCTTCTTGGTTGAGGGGAACCACGTTATCATCTAGTATATGTGAGATTTCTAAATAAAGTTTATTTTATTGATGAATATTATATGTCTTCCGAATTGCTTTTCATGATTGAATTGATTGATCTCTAGTGTGTGCAACTAGGAATTGATTGATTTAATTTACAGCCAGATTAGTAAAATTTGACGTTCAGTTTTGTTAATCCAAAGTAGCAATTAGGGTTACCATTTTCTTAGTTCTTAAAGTTATTAATCAATCAAACTTAAGATCGTATCTAAGTTATTGACTAATAAGAGTGTTTAGAATATATGTTTTTATTTATTTAATATTAAGAGAAAACATCACGTAATTAATGAGTGTTTGTTAATAGATGTAATTTTATCTCGATGATCCATATTAGTTTGATAACGTAGGTAACCAGAAACCAAGATTTGTTATTAATTTTTCATATCTGAATATTTTCGATTATTTCCAATTTTTGTCATTTTTATTTTTTAAATCACGTTAATTCAACCCCCCCAATTTGTTTTAGTCTTTTACTTGTATAATATTCACCAATAGATTCCTCATGTGAACGATCCCTACTTTCCACTACTATATTAATTTGTGTTATAAGAAGTTGGTTTCTTTTTATGTTTGGTTGCAGGTGACAACATTATCAGTGGACAAAGAAGAGACCGCAAATTTCGTGGATGAACCATCGAAAGCACCACCAAAAGAAATCAATAGAGATATTCGTCTCTCAGGTCATTCTTTAGAGTGAACTGAGCAAAACTCGGATAAATTAGTTCCCTACCTTTGTCACAGATCAAGCAGATGTAGAAAACAGGGCAGATTTTGATCCTCCAAAGAACAAGCTGTGGTACAATGAAAATTAAGCTGGGTATTCATAGCTATACTTCAGAAACATATTACAAGAACGTAACATGATATAGAAAAATAAAAACGTCGACAGATTTTGACAGAACAAAGATGCATATATGAGCTAATCTGATACGAGTGCCATCGAAATCACTCGCGCAAATTCAAGAATCATTAACAAATATGGAAACATAGACAATACTAAATGGGTTCAAATAAACGTGAAATAAGGCTAGTGCTTAATTTTGTCTTAAGAATTTGTCAAAGCCGAGAAGTAAATATAAAATACCTTCTAAATTATAAATATTTATAATAAAAATAAAACTGTTGGGATAATACTGCTTTACTGTTGTTCTTTTAAACCAAGACTAATAAAGATTGCTAATTTTGCAGATAGTATATAAAATTGTAGAAAATAAAGAAGATCAGATTTACTTGGTTCAACTTCTGTTATTCTTTCTTTTAGCTTGAATAAGCATCTGTTCTCCATTAATTTGACTTTAAGAGGTCTAGGCATCAAAGTCCAAGTAATATCAGATTTACTTAGTTCAGTTTCTATTAGTCCGTTCTTTTAGCTTGAATAAGCATCTGTTCTTCGTCCGTTTGACTGGAGGAGGTCTAAGCACTAAAGTCCAAGTCTTGAATAAGAATCTGGTTGCTTTATGTAAATTGTCTCTTCTAGCTTCCTATATCGGAAAGCTATTTTGACATCTATTTGATAGATTTCTCAGTCATATAAAGTTGTTAGAATTAGTATAAACCTAATTGTTTTAAATTTGACTACTGAAGAGAGTATCTTCATGCGTCAATTCCTTTCTTTGTTTAAAAGAACAGCAGTAAAGTAGCAATATCCCAACAAATACATTGATCTTATTCCGAAACGGTGCAACCTTACACAGTTGACATGCATTCAAATTAAAATTTATGACTGTTTTGACGTTGATATGCTCGTTTAAGAGTGCCTTTTGTAAGATTTTCTCAAAATCTTCCAACTGTTCCACCTGTTTAGAATATAGTCTATTTAATGTTTAACCAGTTAACCATGCAAATGAAAATGCCCATACTTTATCAATTTCATCTTCTGTGATGGACAGAGATGATGAAGCGATAGAATATATATGTTGAGTCTCTATCCTATCCTCGTTTTCACGTAAAAAATACTAGACACCATCGCATTGTGGACATCAGAGGTTTCGAAAATTTTTCATAGACATTTAAGCAATGACCTATCATTTCATTCAACTTCGTACATGTCACGCCATCTACGAAGGCTCCTTCAACTTGAAGCAATGACCTATCATTTCATTCAGCTTCTTCTATCTTCGACGTAGACATTGGAGTAGGAAAGTCGAACATTTGACAGAATTCATCATGATTTTCTTGACGGTCCTGCTTTCGAATACGAACAGATCCCTTTTTCGTGGATAAAGAAAAAGGATTTAATTGATTGATATATAGAGGAAGAGACCACAAAAATTAATTAGTGAAATATTTGGCCGATATAATAAAAAATTGCTTATTTATGTTATAATATGAGAGAAAATGTCATAATATGAGATAAAAGTTAAGAATTGCCTTTATGTATTAGCCAGATAAACTAAAGAATCTTGGTTGCATGGTTGTCGTTCCAATGAGAAAACAACAGATATGATGTCGTACATGATGAAATGAAAGAGCAAGTTTCAACTATAGAATTTCGCAGCATACATTTGATTTTTTCATCAGATTCAGGAGTGTCCTCCATGTGCAAAGAAGGTGCATATATAAATGTTTCATTCAATCTTAACTATATTATGAAATTTATATAAATATAATGAAATAGAGTTGAAAATTTTCATGTGCTTCCGAATAAAAGTCTAAGTGGTAGGTCGGCTCGATAAGTGTGCAGTTTACTTTGCTGCTTTAGTGCAGCGCTTGGTTTTGTGTGCTTCACTTTACTATTCTGCTATGCCGGCTGTCCGACGCGTGGACTCTTTGTCTAAATTGGTCATTGGTAGTTAAGGCCTAGTCTAAAAAATCTTGACCTTCTAAACTCAACATAACGACCGTTATCAAATCAAGACCAAGTCTTCGCCTTATAATTAAACTCAATAATTAAACTCAAGGTAACAACTCTTATCAAATCAAGACAAGTCTTCAAGTCAATCGCTTTTTATGTTAAATACTGCATGAAAGTTTTGGCGTGGTTATTCTCTTGGTTCAACAATAATGGCTTCTTCTTCTACTTCTTTCGCCTCTCAACCATGCAAGTACGATGTCTTCTTGAACTTCAGGGGTGAAGACACTCGTCGCAATTTCACCTGTCATCTTAACGCTGCTTTGAGCCAAATGGATCTCCAAGTCTTCATTGACGATGATGAACTGAAAGGAGGAGAACAAATTCCCCAATCACTTCCACAAGCAATCGAAGATTCTACTATTGCTGTCCTCGTTTTCTCAAAAAACTATGCACATTCCACTTGGTGTCTAGATGAACTTGTGAAAATCATTGAATGTCATGAAACCTGTGGACAAATTGTCGTACCTATTTTTTACGAGATAGATCCATCGCATTTGAAAAAACAGTCTCATAGTGTTGCAGCAGCTCTTGTAAAACATGAGCAAAATCCCAACAATGCACACAAGATCGGGAGGTGGAGAGATGCCTTAACCATAGCTTCCAATCTACGTGGGTTTGATTCTAAGGACTTCAGGTATGTTTTCGTTTCTATGGTCAATTAATCAAAGTAAAGGGTTGTTTTGCTTTTCATTCATTTTTGTTGTGTTTCATAATTGGTAGGAACGATCATATGCTTATTAACAAAATAGTTGAAGATATTTTGGAAAAACTGAACCAATCCATGACGTGGGATGGCTTTGAGAATTTGGTTGGAATGGAATCACGTATCGAAAAAATTAAGAAGGTACTCACTGTTAAGCCATTGGAAGTTTGTCTTTTAGGAATTTGGGGAATGGGAGGTGGCGGTAAAACTACTATAGCTGAAGTCATATATAATATAATGTCCTATCAATTTCAAGGTTGTTGCTTCGTACATAACGTGAGGCAACAAGCAGAGACAGGCAACTTGATGAAATTACAGGAAGAGCTTGTTTCAAAAGCATTGGGTGAGAAAAATCTAGTGAAATATATGTTCAGTGCTGGACCTAGACCATTTCTTAAAACAAGACTTCGACGTAAGAAGATGTTAATTGTTCTTGACGATGTAGATGATCCAGTACAAATACAGTCTTTGATTGGAGATCCATGTTGGTTCCGTTCAGGAAGTGTGATTCTCATCACTAGTAGAAATAAGCAAGTATTTAAAGGAAGGGCTGATTTTATATATAGAGTTGAACTATTAAATGATGATGAAGCCTTTCAACTTCTCATGAAGACCGCCTTCAAGCAAAACCATCCGAGAGATGATTATGCGTCCTTGTCACATTCAATGATTAAATATGCACAAGGCAATCCTTTGACTTTAAAGGTTCTGGGCTCCTCACTAAGTGGGAAAAAGAAAAAAGAGTGGGAAAGTGTGTTGAATCAATTGTCAAAAGTTTTGGATAAGAATATTCAAAGTGTGTTACAAATTAGTTACAATGGCTTAAATAAGAT
>JANTNU010044162.1:0-19093 GCA_024752395.1 Erythroxylum havanense
AAACAAGATCAGAAAGCAATAACGGAAATGTTGCTTTCAGATGATGTCAATCGCAGCAACAAGTTGAGTATAATTTCCATCGTGGGCCTCGGTGGGATAGGGAAAACTACACTTGCGCAGCTCATCTACAGAGATGGAAGAGTCCAAAACCGATTTAAAGTCAGAGGGTGGGTTTGCGTTTCTGAAGAGTTTGATGTTCCTAAAATTACAAGAGATATTGCGAAGGAAGTGGCTCAAATGACTTGTGATGATAAGACTCTAAATCAGATCCACGTTGAACTAGGAAAAAAATTGACAGGCAAAAGGTTTTTGCTTGTGTTAGACGATGTTTGGAATGGAAGTTTCACTGATTGGGACATTTTGTTAAAGCCTTTGAAGTCTGGGGTTCCTGGAAGCAAGATTATCATCACCACTCGTAACGAGGGTGTAGCAGCAACTGTGAATTCTAGCTCAATATTTCGTTTGCATGTATTGGCTTTCACTGATTGCTGGCAATTATTCTGCAAATATGCTTTTGATGATCAAAACTCTCATGATCCAGGTTTAGAAGAAATTGGTGAAAGGATTGTGAAAAGATGTGACCGCCTTCCTTTAGCTGTGAAAGTAATGGGAGGTGTTTTGCGCTCTAAGAGAAATGTCAAGGATTGGGAGAATTTTTTAAGAAATGATATGTGGAAAGTTTTGACAAATGGCGTTCTTCCAGTTCTAAGATTGAGTTACCGTTATCTTCCATCGCATCTAAAGCAGTGCTTTGCCACTTGTTCAATATTTCCAAAGGGTTTTGAGTTCAAGAAGGAGCAACTAATCCTTTTGTGGATGGCAGAAGGTTTTTTGATTGAAAAAGGAAACAAGACAATGGAAGAAGTGGGTGAAGAGTACTTTGAGGAGCTTGTATCGATGTCCTTTTTCCAACATGTTAATAATTCTTTTGTCATGCACGACTTGATCAATGACTTGGCTAGAGTTGTAGCTGGAGATTTTTGCTTCAGGTTTGAGAATCAAGATTTTTGCAGAACATTCGACAAGCTTCGTTATTTTTCATGTGCAGCAGTTAAAGAAGAATTATCATCTCGGCAACTTTCGAGCATCTTCAAATCTCGCCTCTTGCGCACGTTCGCACTATTGTATAATAAACCACAGGAGAAACAAGGACAAATGCTGCAAGAGATGATTCCTGATTTATTTCTAAATCAGCAACGATTAAGAGTGCTATCTTTGTCCCGATGTGAGAATCTGGTAGGTTTGCCCAGTTCAATCAGCCTTCTGGAACAACATTTGAGATATTTAAATCTTTCTTTAACATCAATTGTAAGCTTACCTGAATGTTTGTGTAGTTTCTACAATTTACAAACTATGGATTTAAGTGGGTGCCATAAGCTTGCTAAGTTGCCGACTAAGATGAGACGGTTGATTAATATGCGCTATCTTGATATTGAAGGAACAAAATTGCAAGAGATGCCTCCAAATATGGGCAAACTGATAAAGTTGCAAAAGTTAACTGATTTCTTTGTGGGAAAGCAAGAGGGTTGTGGAGTTAAAGAATTAGGGAGCTTTAAACATCTTGGAGGAACGTTTAGAATTCATAATCTTCAAAATGTAGTGAACGCCGGAGACGCTTCTGAAGCCAAGATCTGGTGTAAGAAGAACCTTAAGGAGTTGTATTTATATTGGGAAGGTGATACTGATGGTCCACAAAACAAAGAGTATGTACTTGATGGTTTGGAGCCTCACACAGAAATAGAAGTCATTTCAATCGATGGTTATGGAGGTAATAGGTTTCCAAATTGGTTACGAGACTCTTCGTTTACCAAATTAGTCTCTTTGACGCTTAAGGGATGTAAATACTGTTCCTTCCTACCACCAGTTGGGCAGATGTCTTCTCTCAAGTATCTGAAATTTAGAGGTTTTAATAAAGTGACAGAAATTGATTCTGATTTCTATGGTAGATGTGACCGAAAAGTGAAGCCATTTCAATCTCTTGAGATCATACACTTTGAAGATATGCCTCAGTGGAAAGAGTGGGGACCTTACGGAAGAGAAGGTGAGAGTGAAAGTGGAGCCTTTCCTTCTCTCAAAGAGCTGAGTGTAATAAATTGTCCGAACTTAGAAGGCGCTCTATCTATTCATCTCCGCTCTTTGACAAAGCTTGTGATTAAGAAGTCTTCGCAGTTCGACCTAGTTCATCTTCCCTCTTTGACAAAGCTTGTGATTAAGAAGTCTTCGCAGCTTCAAAATTGTGTTTCACATGCTCCCAACCTTTCTTCGGGAGAATTACCTGTCGTTGATCATCCCAACTTCTTTAATTCTGACTATCTCGAAATTGAGAACTCACAAGAATCTGCACCGAAAAAGATTGGGCCACTTGGCTCTTCTTTGGAAGAAATTATAATTGAAAATCATGAACGACTCGAGTGCTTTCCATTAAAGTTGTTTCCCAAAAAGAGTCTGAGAATTAAGAAATGTCCGCATTTTGAATCCTTGTGTCCGCCCAATCAGGATTTTGTCTCTTCTGAATTTCTGACAGAGCTTTTTCTTGAGGATTGTCCAAAACTGAAGTTCCTACCTGAGCATATGCATTCTCTTCTCCCTGCCCTTTTGAAGTTGCAAATAATTAGATGCCCAGAAATTGAGACATTTCCAAGAGATGGCTTGCCTTTGAAACTACAATCACTTACTATCTCCAATAGCAACAAACTCATTGCTGGGCATTGGCGTTGGAATCTGCAGAGACTCACCTCTCCTTGTTCCTTGACTATTATGGATTATAGAGAAAGTATGGAATACTTCCCAGACAATATCCGGGACACCCTGCTGCCCTCCGGTCTTACTTCTCTTGAGATTTGCGATTTGCCATATTTAAAATTTCTGAGCTACGGAAAGCTTCAACGAGTTGAAAAGCTGATAATCAAGTATTGCCCTATGCTCCAGTTGGACCGAGATGAGCAATTGCGCTCTACCCTCAAATCAGTCCCTGGGGCATGTAATTTGATTGAGGTGGAAATTGGGCAAAACGAACGTTTCCCCTTGCTTCAAATTCCGGAAAACGAAAGATTTAAATATTTCACCTCTCTCAGAGAATTGTGTATCTGGGATTGTCATGCGATTGAATCTCTATCAGAAGAAGTGCCACCCAGTCTAATCAAGCTTGAGCTGCATAATCTCCAGAATCTGAGTTCTGTGGAAGGACTTCGCCACCTTACTTCCCTCAAAAGGTTGACAATTTCTAGTTGCCCTTGTTTGAAAACCTTCCCAGAGGAGCGCTTGCCATCCTCAGTTACTTTTCTAAAAATCAGTAGTTGTACTTTACTACAGGATAAGGTATGGGAAAAAGAAGGGGAAATATTGGGCCAAATTTCACACATTCCACGCATTGATATAAGATAGGAGTAGTCTCTGTTGATTGATATAAAGGTAGTTATTTATAATAATTCCCATGGAGAGTATGTTGTTATTCTTAATGTTGAAATGCTTGATGAAATATATATAATATGGATTGTGTGATGAATTCAACTGAAAAAAAATGTACACAATTTTAGGAATTATTTTATAGTTTTGCAATTAATTATGCTGCCATATGTGTATTATACATTTAATTAATTACTTGTCGTCTTATTGCTCAACATAGTTCCTAGATGAACTGAGGATGGCCTAGCAAGCAAATGTTGACATTCAGAGATAGAGCCTACATAAACCTTGAGTTTGTCAGCAAGAAAGATATGAATCATGGATGTAGGGATGTAATAACTCTTTTAACATATTCTCCTCACATCCAACAATGAATATCTGGTACACGAAATTTACTCGAAATGAACATTTGCTGATGTCTATACAGATGTTAATAAACATTTGTAAGGAAGTCCAACATAGAACTAAAGAGACTCTGATAAGTACAGTAGCTGAAAATTGAAGACGAGGCATGTTCAGAACTTTCTGTATTAATTTCCTTCAATATACAAGGATGTAAACTTTCCATAATTTCCGTATAAATTGGATGGATAAGACGCTCCAATTAAGTCAAGGTTTTGCGTAATGGCCTAAAATTGCAGTTTCAATCCCAGTATGAGAGACTTAATGCTATGATGACCCATTGAGTCGATGAACCCACAATCCAGGCCAGATCACTATCATCTCCAGTTTTCCAGCAATTTTGATGCTAGCTTTCCCAGCAATTGGCTGTCATCCATTAGTGCCAGTCGTGCCTTTGAGCTCCCCACCGACAGCGGGAGAGATCCTCTATTTCACTCCTCCAGTGCCAACCCTATTCTATTCATTCTCATCCGCACATTTCATAATAATTAATGAAATGTGTGGATGAAAATATGTGACATAGGGTTGGGACATAGAGAGTGGAACAAAGGATCTGTTTCCTACCGACAGAGCCCACCAAGGTGTAGTAGTACAACTCGTGAATGTGTATCTTTCATCCCACTCTTCTTATCTTTCTATCCAACCAATCTCCTCTGTAAAAGTTCTATCGTCTTTTTATCTTTTTTTTTTTTTGGTTCTATTACCTTATTGGGTTAATTCATCTTTTGATTTGTATTTTTGATCACCCACGTATTTACTCTTTTGCAACATGCTTGTGATCAATCAATCAAAGGAAAAAATAAAAAATCAACATTATCCCACTCAGTTACCAAAGTCCCTCCCTTGCACCCCACCTCACCCCGCATTTTGTTTTTGGCATTACTTTTACCTTTGCGTCGTTTCTTCTTTCTTCTTCAATCTCTGTCATATTCTCCTCGTAACATACATACACAACTCTTATCTTTTTTTCTCTGCCCTTTTAGACATAGCTTCTTGATTTGCGCTTCAATTTTTGTTTCTCTTTTCTCTCTCTTTCTCTTTGAAGAAAACCAAAGGAGGTAGTAATTTTGTAAACTTTCCAATTTTACCGTTGAAGTCTCTAGCACAAACAAAAACAAAAGCAATCAAAAGTAAAATAATAAAAAGCACCAGAAATTTAGTAACGTAGTTCGGCACACCTTGCCTACGTCTGCAGGGCTCTCACCCAACTTAATTCTTTCATTAATGACAATATTTTTATACAAGGCTTTACTGAGCTGACACCACTCAATCTTTGACACTATCCCTTGTCCTTACTACCCGTGAACAAAATTTCACACCTAATAGTATGAACGTTTTGTACTAACCTCAACAGAGAATTTTCTCAACAGTATTTGATAATAAAGATCTGAAATAAACAACTCAAGTTATTAAACAGTAACTACCATAAACAAAGACAACACTTGAAATAAAAAGCAATTTTTCTAAATATGTCGCTTCATTAACAAGAGAACTAGAAGTTGTCCATTGAAAGATTTGCTGTGAGGCTTCAATATTTTCACTAAAAATCCTGGAGAAGAAGTACTCTCGTGTAAATAGGTAGAACAACAATTGGTGGAGAAGACCTTTGTATGGACTACTAGACCCAGGCAATAGACAAAACAGATGTAGACAAAGACTGCTAGATACAAATTGAATGCACGCTAGAAGACAAGGAAGAATGGACACAAAACATTCAAATGGAGATGGAGGACGAAGACTGCTTCTAATTAATTAGGTTTTCAATTAAATCCCCAACAAAATCACTACTTCACAGAAAAGAAATACAGTTCAAAATTCCAAAAATCATACAGCCAACGAAATACGAAGAAACATAGAGTCACGCACACACCAAACTGCAGATTTCACACACTACCATTCAGCCCAATCACCCATGTAATCTTCACACACTCAAAATCAATTCACTATTAACTTAGCTCACACAAACGTTGCTACATCACCACCAAAAGTACTAAAGATTGTCATCAATTAACACAGCCCCATGGCGAAGACCCAAAAACCATACAAAAATCCTTGGCCACCCATCTGAAAAATTCTAGAAGAAAAACTATTGGAGAACAGAAGTTAAACCACGGTGTATATATTTGGAGAACACATGCATAACTTCAGTTATATATTTTTCTGAAATCAATTAACGCCCACTACACCTTTTATTAAAAATCACCCCGGATCCACCTCTGCCATTGATAAATACATCCATGATACTTACCATTAAGAACTCTTGACCAACATGCAAAAAAATTCCCCTTATCTTTTATCCACAAAATCCAGCAATCCACAATTCAATTATTAACGTGATATATTGCAAATCTATCAATATTGCGTAGGATTCTTTCATAGCTATCAGTGTAACAACCACATCTTTTTGAATCCCATTCCAATTGACATCTTATATGTCCAATTAATAAATAATGCCAAAACTAATTACTTAGTTATATAACATATATCCTAACAATCTCCCTCTTTTTGGCAATGTTTGTCACAAATATGAAACTTCCCCTAAATAAAATAATTGGACATATAAATATCAAATTCACATTTCATATGACTAATACTTCCCCTTAATCAAACATTAAGTTTATCCAATCATCTAAATTTCTCCCCCTTGGGACAAAAACTTGCCAAAAAGCACGACGAATAGTCACGCATATACCTTGAAATCTTCCCTGAATGGAACAGTTACAAAAACAAATTGATGTCTCCTCTTGGGACAAAACAGTATCCAAATGCATTATCATGATAATCAACAATAGGTGCAGCAGAAAAATCATAAGGATGCCAAGATAATAATTTAACACCATTCTAAAACACTGAGAGATATGTCTAAAAGAGAGAGAGATATCCAAGAGAGAGACCAAACTGATGAGAGTGCTGAAGAAGATGGGATGACAATGACAACGTAAAAACTAAAGAAGATAAATCTTTTTTTAATGTTTTTTTAAACAACAAAAAGATACTTCAAAACTGTAAAGCAAATAGTCCCTGTGCCTCTAAAAAAATTTCAAACCTGGTCTTTTTTCTCGTTATATTATCTTTGTCATCGGTTTCTTCTTCTAAAGATTGATTTGTTCTCTGTCTGACCAGTTTCTTTAAAAGCTTCTTGTTTTTTCCTTCACTACGTTTTTGTGCTAGTACTTGACCCTTTCTAACCTAAGAGTGTTTCGATAACATGGGTTGCTGCTGGAAATCTAATGGAGAGCATCTAGATTTTTGATTATGACCCCTTTAAAATATAATTTGTAACATCTTGTAGCATCTCAGCCTTATGTGCCCGATAACTCCACAAAAATGACATGTGGGTATAAACCTTCGAATCTTCCTTGAATTTTCTTCTTGGACAAATATGGATATGTCATCTTTCTCATCATTCACCTTGGAACATTCACCTTTATAGTGAATACCTTGAAGGTCTCCTTTAGTCTTACCAATTTTCAACAACTTTTCTAGCTTTTCGGTACTTCCATTTAACTTTTTTATTCCTTTTTCTATAATGACCAACTTCAATTTTTTTAACCAAACTCATCTAATGTAGGCAGCAACTTCTTCTCTAGATCTTGAAGGATATTCTTCTTAGAAGAGCTTTCCTCCATTAACTTCTTATTTTTCTTACATGTTTGGACCTATTTACCATACATTAACTCATAGGCTTCATAAATACCTTCCTTTTATAATTTGAAGTACTGTCATCATTGTCATAATCTGAGATTGAGCTTTAAGCTGAATTGTCTCTGTTTTTTCTCGAAATTTCCTGATTTACTCACTTTTTCGTCTTCAATTACTTCATTCTTAGTTACCGTTAAACAAGTAATTGGAGTTTTGTTATACAAAGTAACTAATGCAACATTATTCACAACTTCTTCTTCACTTCCATATTCACTTCCGGATTCGTTTTCACTCAAAGTGCTCACAGAAGATTTTTCTTTCTCTTCTTCAAGATGTTAGCACACTCCACTTGAGCATGTCCGAAGCCTTGACACTCATGGCATTGAATTCTCTTTACCTTTCTTTCCCCCTTTTGAGTTTTGTTATATGAAGTCGTTATTCGATGAGCTCCCGCAGTTTTGCCTAAACTCGAGTCTGTCCTTTTTCACTCTCTTCAACCACTTATTGAACTCTCGTGTTAATAGCTCCATATCGTCGTTCTCATCAGATTCATCTTATACATCATTCATATCTTTTCTAGTTTCAACCTGTAGTGCCAATCCTTTTATTTCTTTCTTGTTTACCCCTTAAAAGATTTATTTCAAAATTTGTAAGAATTTCAATTACCTTCTCTAAAGTAGATCATTAATGTTGTGGGCCTCCTCTATTGCTACAATTTTCGAAATAAATCTTGGAGGTAATGATCTTAATGTCTTCTTGACGTTGTTTCATATTGGAATATTTCTTCCCAAGTTGATGTGCCTGATTCGCTATATCTCGCAATCTTTCATTGAAGTCTCCAATAGTCTCATTTTCATTCACCTTTAGCTCTTCAAACCTTATAACTAACATTTGAAGTTTTGATGCTATCACAGATTTGGACCCTTCATGAATAGTTTACAAAGCATTCCATGCTTCTTTATCTAATTCACATGTTGATATCATTAAGAAGCGTCCTTCATCAACAACACCGAAAATTGCATGCAATGTTTGTGAGTTTCCAAGTATTCTTTTTTCATCGACTTTTTGTCCATTCTGATGGATCTCTTAGAACTGTCTCTCCGTTATCATCAGTAATCATCGGATATGTCTAGCCATATAAAACCGAGTTCTATGCTCTTATAACCTGTGCCTGAATAAAGACTCTTATCCGTGATTTCCATGTAGGACAATTAGAACTGTCCAATAGCAGTGACCTAATAATTAATGCTCCTCTTATGACCATAATTGTGAAACCTGAATCTACACCAACTTGCTACTAAGTTCTGAATCGGTGACCTTGCTTTAATACCAATTGAAGAAAACTAAAGGAGGTAGTAGTTTCAGAAATTTTTCAATTTTACCGTTGACGTCTCTAGCACAAACAAAAACAAAAGCAATCAAAAGCGAAATATTAAAAAGCACCAAAAATTTGATAGCATAGTTTGGTACACCTTGTCTATATCTACTGGGCCCTCACCCAGCTTAATTCTTTCACTAACAACAATAGTTTTATACAAAGCTTTATTGAACCGACACCACTCAATCCTTGACACTATCCTTGGTTCTCACTACCCGTGAAAGAATTTCACTCCCAATAGTACGACTATCTCATACTACCCTCAACAGAAGATTTTTTCAACAATATTTGATAATAAAGATACGAAATAAACAACTCAAGTGATTAAACAATAACCAATATAAACAAAGAGAACGTTTGAGATAAAAAACAACTCCCCTAAATATGCTGCTTCATCAAAAAAGAATAGGAAGTTGTCCATCGAAAAATTTGCTGTGAGGCTTCAATATCTTCACTAAAAATCCTAGAGAAGAAGTACTCTAGTGTGAATAGGTAGAACAACAATTGGTGGAGAAAACCTTTGTGTGGACTGCTAGATCAAGGCAATAGACAAAACAGATGAAGTCAAAGATTGCTGGATGCACATTGAATGCACGTTAGAAGATAAGGAAGAATGGACGCAAAACATTCAAATGGAGATGGAGGATGAAGACTGCTTCTAATTAATTAGGTTCTTAATTAAATCTCCAACAAAAATTCTAGCTCAAAGCTACCCAATAAATTATAACTTCACATAAAGAGAAACCCAGCTCAAAAATCCAGAAATCATGCAGCCAACGAAATACGAAGTAACGTAGAGTCACGCTCACACCAAACTGTAGTTTTCACACACTATCATTCAGCCTAGTCACTCACGTAATCTTTACACACTTAAAATCAATTCGCTATTAACCCAGCTCACACAAATGATGCTGCATCACCACCAAAAGTACTAAAGACTACCGTCAATTAACACAGCAAAGACCTTACGACAAAGACCCAAAAACTATATAAAATCCATTAGCCACATATATGAAAAATTCCAGAAGAACAACTCTTGGAAATCAGAAGTTAAACCACTGTGTATATATTTGCAGAACACATGTATAACTTCAGCTATATATTTTCCATAAATCAATTAACGCCCACTACACCTTTTATTAAAATCACACCGAATCCACCTCTAACATTGATAAATACATCCACAATACTCGCTAGCAAGAACTCTTGACCAACACGCAAAAAAATTCCCCTTATCTTTTGTCCCCAAATTATCCAACAATACACAATTTAATTATCAACGTGATATATCACAAATCTGTTAGAGAATAGACTTCAAAATTATGTAGGATTCTTTCACAACTATGTGTAACAACCACATCTTTTTGAATCCCATTCCAATTAATATCTTATATATCCAATTAATAAATAATGCCAAAACTAATTGCTTACATATATAACATATATCCTAACACTCTCATTATTTTGGAAAACAATATTTTGAATTCATTCTTAATTTTGTGGTCAATGTAGCAGTCTAATTTCCTCTGAAATCGGGTATCTTTATTTTTGTTCAGGTATTTGAAAAATTAGGTTTTGCCTTTTCGATAATCAAAGTATTTGATTGGCATAGAAAAAAGTTTTTTCCTCAATTTTGCGTCTATTTTTTAGATATCATTTTCTACGATTGTTTGATTCTTCTCGATTTTTGTTTTATTGGATTCTTGCTTTATTGCTTCTTAATCTAATACCCATTTGCATGCTGCGATTTGTTTCTTAATCTAATGGATTTATTTTCAAATCTTGCACATGTTAGAGTATACATATTGACTAAACATGAAAATGCTAAAGAGTTTATAAGTAATAAGGATTAACTATCCAAATGACTAGTTACAATCACTTAGGACAATAGTTAACCCAAGCCTAATTGTTGTTAATAGGCTTTACACTCTACCCATATTAAAATTCTAATAGCACAATCAATGGGAATGGTAATGCCTATCATGTAAGAGCTTCAAAAGCATACTCCATTGTGATCATTGCTAACTTACAGCTCTGGGGCGGTGTTGTTTGTTAGCCATGAGTAAGATAATAAGTAGAAGGTAGAAGGAGAAGATTTTTGTTTGATCTGTCCAATCAAGTTGTTCTTTCTCATTTATATTGTTTTTATTCCCTTCCTTTTTATCAGTCTCCTCATATGGCCTAGTCTGGCCAATCTATATGAGATTTTTTCATTTAGCATTGTTTGCCAATTATAGTCCTTGTTCAGCGGTTGATGATTAATGCTAATTTCCCTATTTTCGTTCAACAAGTTCATACCCATTTTGTAGTTGGACTACTTTGTTTATATTTATAAATAAATTACTTGAACAGATTTCTGTTTGAGTACGAATTACCTGTAAGGAACTTTTCTCACGAATGCATATTTTGAATTGTATACTTGCTCTTTATCAACATTTCAAAACAATAAACTTCAAGGAACTTTTCTCAAGAAGGATGATCCCAAGATAACTGCTCTGATGCAACAAGCAGAGCTTCTAAGCTCACTTGCACTAAAAGTTAGTGCTAAGAATACAGAACAAAGTCCAGAAAATGCTTGGAAGGTATATCATGCTCTGTTTGTATAGCACTTTTCAGCATATTTTGTTTTCTGTGGTGTTGTCCTAACAAGTACATGCAACATTACTCAAAATGTTGTCTTTGATTGGACTTATTTGAAGCACATAGGTTTTGTATGTCCTAATATTAAATGTGTACTTTAGGTTCTCTAAGATTTCCATAATCGAAGCAAAGAAAATGAGAGCTCCAAACAAGGTATCCCTGATAGTGATTTTCAACTCGAAGATTTTAAAGGCTTGATAGAGGACTTAAGAAGCATTAATGATGGAAATCAGCCATCATGGAGATAAGAAAAAATAGTGAAGGTTAATGTGAGAAAGGAATCATTTCCAAGACAAGCATTGCTAAAGTTATTTAACATTGATATGTTATTTAATGACCCTCAGAACATTACTTACTATGGGATGACAGAATTTCATAGTATCATAATTGAATGCTGCTATAGTGCAGGTTTTCCCTTCTTGCTATGAGCCAACAAACAATGATGTAGTAGTTTCTACCTCATTTAATATTGAGTTCAACTCTCCTCTTCAAGTCATCCCACTTTTCAGATCCTTAGCAGCCACAATTCCTAGCCCAAAATTTTAAGAAAGTATAAGTGACTCAACCTGTTAATTTTTTACGATTATGAGTCCAGTTGTTTAGATGAATGGTTAGCTTGTGGAGTTTTCCTTTATCTATCTATAGCATTAGTTGGTCATCATTGACTATGCTTATATGATTTAAATAATCAGTTCTTATGGTTGCCTACTCATGATAGGATTAGTGATTTCCACAGTTATCAATACAATTTAGTGGAATTATCACTGTGGCTTCAGTCTCCCTTACTATTACTTACAGAATTCAATTGGACATAAATGATTGTTCATGGCTGAACCGTTCATCGGTGATGAAAAGGAGCCTACTAATGATCAACGTATTAGTGGGATTTTGTGTCTCCTGATAATGGTATCATTAACTGGAAACTTCTCAAGCAATTAAATCTTACAATACTAGGATAGAATTTATTGGTGTTCACGGTATGCTGGTCCACTGTTAAACATTGAGCCATATGAGGAAAATGTAGCATTTGCTGCTGAATCGATGTTGAATCATCAATCTTAGAAGAATTAATTAAAACTATATAATGTTCTATGTATTCCTAAAGATTTAGTTATCTATGGTGAATATTATTTGATTCAAAATTGACATATCTAAATCTTAATTGGTCAAGGATTGAGAAGTTATAAATTTTTTATAACCATTCTAGGCTAATATCCCTAAGACTTGCAAGCCATAATCTATTATAGATTCTCATTTTAAATTCCTACGTTTATAAAATGGAGAATGGACAAAAGGAGGTAACTCCCAACAGTAGAACAAGTGCTGGATTTCCTCAACCAATGTTCCTTCTCATCATAATGTTACCAAAGCATCACTCTTGGTTGTATGAAATACTGTTTAACATAGAGGTTGGTTTATGGAAGTCATCTAACAGTTTAGTTTTTAAGGAAACAAAGACCAATAAATAGTTGCTATATTAGGAAAATGAACTCTCCACTATATATAACCAAAAACTAGAAAATGGGAAACTAAACTTAGGTCTAGTGTGGCTCTAGACAGCTAGCATTGATTAAACAAATACTTAGGAATGCAGTGCTAGGAACTACTGAATCTTTATGTTTCGATGCTTTACAGGCATCATCAACATGGAAGATGGCAAGCTAAGGTTGGTAGTGTTGCAGAGAATAAGGACCTTTACCTAGGAACATTCAGTGAGTCCTATTCCTCTGAAGAAATGCTTCAATTTATTAAAAGTTGTGTGATTGTTGCCTCCAAAAATGTTTGGTTAGTTAAGTTGCACCTAAATTAATAAAGGATTTGCTTTTTTAACTTTAAAAAATAAAGTCTTTGAGCCACTCTCGGCTAATTTTCTGCTTTTATGCAGCTTTGGGATTATGCAGACTTGGGATTATGAAATTATTAATTTTCTTTGTACAGGTTTGCACTTCTAAAATGAATATAAGTGATGAGATGGATTTGGAAGACTATATTTCTCATCTTGATAAAATTTGTTCTGTCGAGGTTAGTTGGGTTTCTCTTCATAGTGTACAGTTATTATGTGATTATTGTGTATGATTATCAATCTTTCTATTAGTGAATTTTATTGTGAGAGAAGCTGCAACATTTTCTTTAGTTTTTGACACTAATACGTTAGCTTGCAAGAAGCATGTGGCATAAACAAAATGAAGCATGTACCTCTTATATTTATCTTGTCGTTTGTCTGCAATAATTCTCGAAAATCAATTTTAACCCTCAGTGCTCACTATATCCACTATAATATCTCCCATTGAATAGAATCTCATCGTCATCATAACTAGATATTTGCTCACATATTGTAGCTATCTGTCAAGAAGCTAGAATGCATTTAGTCCTTTACGTATACTTTCAAAGGACTTCGAGAAAGGTTACAGAGCCTGACACCGACTTCTAATTCTACAAATGATTAAGAGTTGTTGAAGCACATGTAATTTTTCTTGCAATTGTTGAGTGAGTGTAGAATTCGATTTTGTATTTAGTAATAATAAAAGCACATGTAATTTTCTTTTGTGTTTTGAATATGTTAAATGTTGAATTTTGCAAGTCCTTATCGACTATATATTATATATAAATGCAACTTTTTAGTCATTTACATTTGAAAGTACATACACAATTAAGATGTACATTAATATCTATATATATTTTTAATGTATATATGTATGTTGCTTATATAATAACAAGAGTTTGATTTTACATTAAATAATATTGATAATGAAAGAATAAATTGTTTCTTTTATTATTAGAAATTGTTACATAAAAAATTTAATTTGTTGCCTTATAAATATTTAAAAGTGTTGCAATATCTATTTAATATTGTTATTATATTTTAAAATTGATGTGTTGCCTTAGTCAAAACTTAAAGTAATATTTTTTTTATTTTGTTGCCTAATCAAAAAATGTTGTCTTATACTTATTACAGCGTCAACTCTAGTAATAATATGAATTCTCTTGCCTTAATAAAAAGACAACGATAATTGTATTTATATTAACACTTTTGTTTATTGCCTAAGTACTTTTTGCCTACTCACTAGTGCAGGATGTTATTGGATTAACAAACTTCTGTACGATGAACTTAGTGGTTCAATGTACGAGGAGATTAAAGCACACTATCATCCCATTTTAAATCTAAAAAGTTTAAGCATCCCACGCACTAAGAATTTTTGGTATGTGTCTAAAACCAAAATTGAGTATCCAAATAAAATCATATATATGACAAGTTTGATGTGCCAAGTATTTACAAGTGTTCAGTATTTGCAATCTATTATATTCCTATCATGAAATTGTTTATCTTCTTTCAATAAAAGACAAAATTAATGGTATCGTTAGATTAGATTATAATAACCTTTTTATTAAATTAAACATAAACTTCATCATTTAATTAGTTTGTCTATGGTACCCCCCAAATTGTGCCTTAACCATAATGGGTTTCATAAGAGCTCTTACAAAAAGAGGAGTACTTAATATTTTACATGCTAAATTTGTGATATCTAAACATTTATCAAGCTCACCACAAATTGATTTTCCCTTTTTAGTCAACTTGTCATCTTCTTCTTGTTGGATTTGGAGAGCCCACTTACGCAGGACATTTTCAATATGGGCCTAGTAAGAGAACATACTCGTAGCTTTTGATATCACTTCAACCCAAAACTTTAATGCATTACGTTTATAGTTCCTTTTCACGTATATGTTCTTCACTAGTTCCATCTATTTTCAATGTGAGATTTATACTCACACTTGACATTCTAACAATCTCATCTTCAAGTGTAAACTTCCACATTGGGCTTGGATTCCCCCTTGAGCGAAAGTCTTTTTTTAGCGGCTTAAGTATGTGGTGTCACCAAGAGCCCTTCTATTCTACTAGTTTGGACCCACCAGGTGTTTTCTTGCTTTTCTTCGTGGGGAGGAAACCACGGAATCCAACTATCATCTCCATACTCATCCCTTGCCGAACCATCAGCTTTGATACCACTTGTTAGATCTGGAGAGCCAACTTACAGGAGAGATTTTCAATATGGATCTAGCAAGACACCGTTCCAATATTTGGGAGTGCCAATCACCTCAGGTAAGCGTCGGTTTTCTGACTTCATGCCTTTGCTGGAAAAATTAAAGAGTAGAATCAATGCTTGGCATAATCGTTTCCTCTTCTTCGCAACCAGAGTTAGCCTTATTGTATCTGTCTTGAATAGCATGAATGTGCACTAGGCAGCTCATGTCGTTATTCCGAAGAAAGTGATTAAAGAAATGGAGAGGATTATCAAAGTGTTCTTATGGACTGGCACTCATGAACACTGTAAGGGTGTGAAGGTTAAGTGGAGTGAAATTGTCATTCCTAAGAAGCATGGGGGTTTGGGCATCATTTCGTTCACTCTAATGCAAAGATGTCTACTTTTGAAGCGAATTTGGCGTCTTTTTGTGGATAAAGAGGCATTGTGGGTCAAATGGGTGCAAGTCTACCGCCTTAAGGGGAAAAGTTTCTGGCATCTTCACTTGAGGCCCGATGACTCCTGGATTTTTAAGAGTCTCCTCCAGTTGAGGGAATTGATTTATCCTTTCATAAGGAATAGAATTGGGAATGGTGAGGATACTTTTTCTGGTTTGATCATTGGCATGAGAGGAGTCCTCTCTGGCTTCATCATGACTTAATGGGGGTTCGGATCCGAATTCCTAAGGTAGCCTCTCTTGCTTAGGTTGTCCAAGAGGCTGATCGCCTGTTTAGGTGCAGATTCGGACATCTTATTGACAGCTATATGAACGGCATTAGATTGAGTAATAATTCAGATACGATAAGTTGGACAGCAACCCAAGATGGTGTTTTCACTACTTCTTCAGCACGTGGCATAGGGAGAGAGCTGGGAGCACAGATACCATGGGCTGAACTGGTTTGGAATCAGGTATTGTGTCCGAAAACTGCTTTCTTTTTGTGGCTAACTATTAATAATAGATTGAGAACTAAGGATAGGTGGTTTGGTACTTTTGACCCCATTTGTGTATTGTGTAAGCTTGTAAATGAAAGTAGAAACCACTTGTTTTTTTAATGTGAGTATACCAAAGTGGTGTGGAGTCATATTTTGCATTTGCTAAGCACTCTGAATTCTGCATATGAGTGGCATGATGTGCTGGAAGAAGTTATACAAAAAACCAAAAGGGGGAGAATGGACGATTTCCTTATCAAGGCCTCGTTTCAGATGGTTATTTATCAAGTATGGAGGGAAAGGAACGCTCGACTTTACAAGCAAGTGGAAAGAGGCAAATATGAGCTTGCGGACAGTATAGTTAACTTGATAAGGGAGTCCATCCTCGTGAACGGTAAATAGGACTCTATAAGACTAGCAACGAGGAGGCGTTGGTTTCTATAGTTTAAGTGGTTTGTATTGATTGTGCTTTTATCATAGTAGGGGCTGTTTCCCTCCACTTTTCATTGCCTTTGTAGGTTTGTTAGTTTTTGTATATTGTAGACTTTTTCGTTTGTTGGTAATATAATTTCTTAAAATTTCAAAAAAGAGAACATACTTGTGACTTTTGACACAACACTTCAATCCAAAACTTTAAGGCATTAAGTTTATGAGTCCTTTCTACTTATATGTCATTTACTAGTTACATCTCTTTCTAATATAGGATTGCTATTCACATTTAACATCCTAACACTTCTTATGTTTGGGGAAAGCTTTACTGCAATCCCTTTTGCTATCAGAGGAAGCCACAATGTAGAAAAATCTTCTAAAATAGCTAGTCTGTTATTCTACTAAATACCCTTCAATCTGTTATTCTACTAAATACCCTTTTATTTCTCTCCTACCATATGTAATACACCCTTACAGCTATGTTAATCTTCAATGCTTTATAGTTTGTTTTACTCACCCCTCTTAAGGTTCCTGCTTTCTCTATCAAATCTTTCCAGCTTTATGTTGTAAGGTTTCCATCAAGAAATTTTTGTATTTTCCTCCAGATTTCCACCGTGTACCAAAGGCTTAATCACTTAGTTTGAGAGAGAGTGGATAGGAAATGGCTACAGGGAGTTCTCTGTTTACTGATACTGTTGACAAATAACGCAAGATCAAATCTAAGTGTAGTGGAAATAATTTAAAATTTTTCCACAGAATCAACTTTAACAGAATTAAATTAGAAACATAAAATAAGAAATTGACAAAGTTAAACTAAGCTTTTTTGATTTCTTGTTACAAATTTCCAATTCTTCGAAACTGTCAATTTCACAAGCTGTTCAATCGCCCGATCTCTAATGATATCCATAGATCTATTCAGAGAAAACTCAATTTAAATTTGAGAGGAAAAATTGTTAGAAGTGCTAGCATCCATTTTTCTAATTTTTCCTTTTATATGAAAAATCTTATTTTTCATATCCTTGGATTTTATTAAAATTACAACTAAAGTCAAAATTTAATTATAATTATTAATAAATCCTTATAAGATTAAATATCACATATTGACCCTTAAAGTTTCTAAAACTTCTCAATTAAGTCCAACTTAATTCAAATTTCGCTTTCTCCTTTATAGACCTTTTTATGTGTGATCCATTAGGTTCCTAATATGTTGACCATGATTATAAATTCTAATTCTAATTCACAATTAGAATTAGACAAATTAAAACTCCTTTTAATTTATATTTAATTCCCTAATTAAACAATTTATAATCATAGATCATGATTGACGTCTAGCAACATGTCATGATCACCCAAATATTAGGAATGTCAAGGTGGTTTGACTTAACCTGTCTATGCACGGTTATCTTGTATAAATCAATCCTTTCATCATCTAATGTTTCAATTGAAATTAGAGTATAGAATTCGTGTCTACTCTAAATAATCCAATCATATTTGTTCTTGCTAATTAATAAATTATTTGTAATTGATATTTGAAAACAATCTTTTCAAATTTCAATTTACTCTGGTCAGAGATTCACAAAATCATTACTAATCAAGAACAACAGAGCATTCTTCCTAAATACTTTAGGGCAACGAATTCTTTATTGATTTACTCAATTATCTCCACATAGTTCATACTATATCCAATAATTACCGAATTGAACTATTCCAAGAATAGAACATAAGTAGCATCAAAATATAGTAATTCCTAGCATCAAAGCATAGTAATTCCTACATGAGATAGCTTTGGTAATCTCAAGTGTAACATCCCATCACCGATGGGGAGGTTAAAATAGTAATTCGGAGTGGTTAATGAGTGCTTAGAAACTCCTTTACATGTTCATGCATAATACGTCATACACATACACGTGAATAGTAAATTTTGTACATGAAAATGACTGTACATGCATTCATGACATTTCCCGGGAATAATTTTTAATAAATGTGATTTGTGTGTATGAAAAATTGAGTGTTTTTTTCTAAAATTTTGGGGTAATTTCTGGACTAGGAAATATGCCAAGGGGCAGAATAATTGTTTTTCGGTAGTAGAAATTACTGTCCAATAGCAATGAAACTGTAGATAAATGATTTTCGGATTTATTAATTTGATCCATTGGAATTTTGGGGACAATTTGGAGTAGAAATTGAAATTTAGTTGGAAAGAAACTAAGTGAGAGCTTAAAAATGAGACATGTGGCAAGTGACACTT
>JANTNU010047885.1:0-18905 GCA_024752395.1 Erythroxylum havanense
ATCTTTTTTAGTATGAATTTCATTATTTGAATTCTTTTACTTGAAATAATGAAGTTATCTTCAAGGTAGCTTTTACAGAAACTAAACACTTTGCAAGTAAAATTTTAAAAATAGTTTTCAGCAAATTTACCGACGGAAAAAAAATTTCCGTCGGTAAATCCGTCGCTAATTACCGACAGAAAATCAATTTCGTTGGTAATTTTCTGACAGAAAAATTTTTATTTTATATCGTCGGTAATTCCGTACGTAAATTTACCGACGGAATAATTTTCGTCAGTAAATTTAACTACGACTATATCTCTGACGACTTTTTTTGTCAGTAAATTTCGTCGCTAAGTAAGGTTACCGATGGAATATGTCCAAATTCCGTTGGTAATTTTCGTCATTAAACTTCATTTTTCTTGTAGTGAGGGCAAAGACTAATCGTCAAAGATTAAATAATTACAACAATAACAATATTTTAGTAAAAATTATAAATATTAATTCGCGGTTTACAACAACAACAATATTTTAGTAAAAATTATAATTATTAATTCACAGGTCTAAGAAGGCCTAGAAATACACAACTTTATTCCTAATTAATAGAAATATTATTTTCAACAGATCTATATGAAAAAATAAAAATAAAATAGTAATAAAAATAATAATAATTAAATTTGACTTAAAAATAAAAAATAAATATACACTTACATACATATAAATAAAAATATATAGAAAGTAATATAATAAATAATACAGTAAATATAGAATAAGGGAAAAAATAAAAGATAAAATAAGTAAATAAATAGACAATAAAAGAGACAAGTAAACAAATAAAACAAACAAATCATTACAAGAAAATGTTTAGACTAAGTAAGGAAATGTTTAGGCTAAATAATTAAGAGAGAAGTACTACATATTAAATATTTAAGCTAAATACAAGACATAAGATTTGAAAAAAAAAAGTTTAAAAGATCCATGAGAAAGAAAGACCTCTCTATTTGAGATCATTTACACGTATCTGAGTATGTTAAAGTTTTCTATTGAAGATCACTTCCTTGATAAGTTCCAATAAAGTCATATCATTTTTTATCACCTCCCTCTAGTTCTTCTTAGGTCTTTATTTTTTTCTACGATCTTCTCGTATCTTCTTACTAGAGCTTCAGGATATCTTATCTTAATATGTTCGAACTACCTAATTCTTGTCTATCTTTATTTTTTATTAATATTAGTCACCTTTAATTTGCCTCTTATGATTATATTCTTGACCTTATCTCTTTTAATAAGGTTGCACATCTAATTGAGCATTCTTGTCTCTGCTAATATTAACTTATGACTATGTATCTGTTTGATGAGCCGACAATTTTTCCTATAGAGCAAAGTCATCCTAATTGTTAAATGATAAATTTTAACTTTAAGTTTGAGTGATATTTTCTTGTTATATAAAACTATTGATGTACTTTTTCATTTAAACCACCTTGATTTGATATGGTGAACTATATATCCATCTATATCTCTATTACTTTGGATGATAGATCTTAAATACTTAAAACAATCTTTCTGTAGTATAAGTTTTCAACCAATTTTTACCTACACATTGGAAATCATCCTATAGCTTGAAAAGTTGCATTATAAGTACTTAGTTTTAATCCTGATTAATTTAAAATCCTTCGACTTTAACGTATCCCTCCTAAGTTTCATATTGATATTGACATTCTATTTTATCTCATCCACTAAAATAATGTCATTACAGTATCCCTCCCAAGTTCTAGCTTGATATTGACACCTATTTTATCTCATCCACTAAAATAATATTATCAGCAAACAATATACACTAAGGCAAATTCTATTAGATATTCTTGATGAGTTCATCCATCATTACTAAAAACAAAAGGGGGCTTAAAGAGGAGTCTTGATGTATCCCATTATCGAATAGAAAATACTATGTATCTCTTTCTATTGTCCTTACTATAGTCTTTACTCCTTCATACATATCCTTAACGACCCATATATAGGTCATAAGAAGTCTCTTAACTTCCAAGCATCCCTACATAATTTTCCTAAGTATCTAGTCATAATCTTTCTCTAAGTTAATAAAAACCATATGTAGGTTACATTATCTTTTCATGTAATATTTCATTAACTTTTAAAGGAAATGTAAAGTTTTTGTTGTGGGCCTTTCTGGTATGAAATCAAATTGGTTCTCTGAGATAGATGTATCATTTCTTACTCTCTTCTCAATCACCCTCTCCCATACTTTCATAGTGTGACTAAATAGTTTGATGCATCTATAACTATTATAATTTTAGATGTCTCCTTTGTTCTTGGAATTAGCATTTTAAGTCTCCACTCGTCTAGTGTTTTTGCAGACATTAAGGATCACATTAAAAAGCTTTGCTAGCTAAGTAAGACCTTCTTTGTCTAGGCTCTTCCACATTTTTATGAGTATCTCATCAAGCCACTATACTTCCATTCTTCATTTCCCTCAAAGCTTTTTTAATTCCTTCCCTTTTTATTTAATGACAATAAATAAAGTTATGATACCTCTCATATGTACTAAGATCACCTAAAGAGAAGTTGTCATCTACACCTTCATTAAAAAGGCTATAAAAGTATCTCTAACATCTTATCTTGATGTTAGTTTCAGCTATAAGCACACGCCCTACTTCATCTTTTGTACAACAATCTTAATATAAGCCTCTTGCTTTCCATTCCCTAACTCTCTCCAACTTAAATATATCATTTTTTCCATCTTTAGTTTCCAAATTGGTATAATTTCTCATAAGCTTTACTTTTAGCTTTTAAAACTATCTTTGTCTTTTTCTTTACCAGTTTGCAACTTTCTCTATTAACAACCTTATGTACCTCTATAAGGACAACCTATAGAACTTTATAGACATTCTTCTTGATCTTAACCTTTTTTTATACATCTTCATTCTACCACCAAGTCTTCATCTTATTATCCTTAGGCCTTTTAAATACCCAATATCTCTTTAACTGCATTCCTTAAAAAGATTTACTACTCTCTCCCATATTTGGTTAGCATCTTCTTTCAATTTCTATTATTTTCCATATATTACTCTATCCCTAAGTTATTCTATTGTATCTCCTTTTAGATTCCACCAATTGACAATGGTACACGTCATAGGACTTCTTTTCTTTCTCCATTCCTTAATTATAAAATACATAACCAACAATATATGTTGAGTTGAAAAGCAACTGTTAGGTATTACCTTGCAATCCTTATAACTAGGTCGATCGCACTAGCTTACAAGAAAGTAATCGATTTGAGATTTTATGGTTCTGCTCTTAAGAGTCACCATGTGCATCTCATTTTTCTTGAAAAATGAGTTGGCTATCACTAACTCAAACACTATTGAGAGATCTAACAAGCACTCACACTATCATTCCTATCACTGTATCTAAACCTCACATGAGTCTATGAATATCTATCTGAGATTGCCCCTATATGACCATTAAAGTCTCTTCCTAGAATAATCATATCGTTAGGAGGGATCTACTTAATCAACCCATCTAGCTCTTCTCAATTTTTCAAGAACTTATTGTAAATATATAAATACTTTTAATATTTACATATAATGTATTTTTAATATTTTGACTTCATTTTTTACATTAACTAACATGATTATATAAATCAACATTATCAAGATAATATAAATAACCAATATGATATAATTCATTTCATTGTTATATTTTTTAGGATACATAATGAGTTGAATTTATGAAAATATCAATTGATAGTAATATATTTTTAATAACAATAAAATTTGTAATTATTATCTTTTAAAGTATGTATATTAAATAAATTATTATAATACAAACAATATAATAAAACATTAGTATTTTTAAATTTTTTATCCATCAAAACTAGTAAAAATTTTCAAGTTTCAATTTAATTAGATCTATATTTTCAGTTTTATTGAGTTTTGAATTAAAATCAATTTAAATGACTCAGAATTTTTATTATTCTTATTACTAGGGGTTGAAATTTTGGCAATTAAGTGCAGGAACAAAAAGATGCTTGTACTTATTTCTTTCTCTTCTAATTCTCAGAAGCAGAAATATAATATTCGCCATCAACTAGCAACAGTTCATGATACGAAAGAATATATGTATACATCATGCCAAAAAGGAATATTATTAGAAGAACATTGATGGATATTATGGAAAACTTAACAGCCAAAAGCTAGCTCACACTTTCAACATAATGACAAACATTACTTAGGTACATATCCGTAAACTTATTATATATATCTTTAAAAAAGGACCAAAAAAGTAGCAGTATGCAATCCCAAATTATAAGAATTGCTACCACTCTATGGTCCATTATAATTTGATTCTGATGGTGATCTAACCATGGAGAGGAGATGCCTCTTCTTTACTTCTGAAGATAAACCACTTTTGGTTTGGTATATCCAAATCCTAACAAAAGGAAATGATTATCAATCTTTTTACGAGTAGCCTTTTTCTCTTGCCTCCACTGACCTACTTCCTGCAATCACGATTATTATGAGAAACAATCACATATCTTTGATTTTCCTACTTTATCTCTAGTTACCGAGTTGGGAAAGTAGAGTTATAGAAGTAAGGTGTTGTGTTTTATGGTTTTTGAAGGTGTTTTATATATATGTAGCAATAGGTATAAGGTTAGAGGCATCCTTATAATTGTAATTTTGGTTTTCAATAAATTATCGGTTAAGTTATGTAATTTGATCCAAGTAAGCATAATAAAGTAGCTTAATAAATGATCTAGATTAATGGGTTGAAACCGAGTAGAAAATGGATCCCAATTAGTGTGAACCTTATCTATATCGGCCTTATGATGAAGTCAGATATGGAAGCTATATAAAGGTTAAGGTCTCCTACAGTTGCTCATATTAAACGTAAGCATACAGTTCTCTAACCCGTTAAGAGAGCTTCCATATTGAGAAAACTATAGAAAAGCCTAAACCGAGTGTTGGTGAACAACTTCCTCAACTAACCTGAGAAGATCGGAGCTCGTTTCAACATCAAAAACTGCTTTAAAACTTTGAATGGAACTGAAATTAGGTATTTCGCATTTCCTTCCTTTTGACCCTTTCATGTATGATCCTGAGTACGTAATAAGTTTTGTACTATGTATTACATGTGATATCAGAGCGGTTATGTGATCAGATTGATAGAAACAAAGGTTTTTTTAGTTTCCATTCATTATGATTTTCTTCAGTTTTTAATTCATTTTTTTATTTTTTACGTATATAATTATGTAAAAGTAGAACACATAAGGTTAGCTATGAAAAAGGGTCAAAAACAGGACAAACGGAGCAAAAAAGGCATCCCGGGATGCTTAAAATCATCCTCCTATTGGAGGCCGATGCAAAGCCCAGTGCATGCGTCACGTGCGCCCGACGTTGCTACAGTAACTGAGGGAGCAGCGGTACTACAAGCACTTACATTACATGTGCCAATCGTGTGCCGCCAACTAGTACCACATACACGTGCCTCACGCAGCGCGTGCTCCCACGAGCATGAAACCACGGGAGCATGTGTGGCATGCGCCACATCTAGCTCGACACGTAGACCGCTGGGATTGGGACACGTGTCGGTGTGTGCAATGTATGCGTCATACAGTAAGAGCATATGACACGCACAGGCCAGAGGCATTTGGCTCGCGTTAGCACATGCAATTGTAGCACACGCGCGGCCCCGCACCACTGACATAGTACGCCGCGTTGACCGTACGAACTTTGCTACAGTGTTTTAAAAAACACACAAATTTTTAGAAATTCCTATAAAGCTATCCTGAGGTGTTTTGGGTCAGTTTCTAGATCGGGGAATTTTTTAAGTGGTTTTTCAATTTTCTGGATTTATTACATTGATAATTGGATCCAGGAAAAGTTTTTAAACCTTTTTAAAGTTAATTTTGAGTGCATTTTCATACTCCAAACTTCAAATGAGGGAAACACTTAAAGATTTATATCTAGTGCGGTAGGTTCAATATTTGAAAAAGTACGATAGGCACTCTCATTGGGATTTTTATTTATAAAATTCTCAAATAAAGTTTAAAAACAATGTTTTCAGAGTTAGTATGTGAGGATGACATAATGATGTATCCCTTGTGTTTGTGAACTTTCTAGGGTACTGATGAGAATGCAGTCACCAAAGTGGCCTTTCAAGTCAATATTTTGGATTGTTTTGCTCAAATGTTAGGGATGTCTCTGATTTTATATTTGGTTATTCTGCCCAAAGGTGTTGGCCTTATATAGAGTTTTAAGATGTCCATAAAGGCATTTGATAGAAGAAAGTCATTGATTAAATGATCTATCCACCCAAAGGTGGTAGTATTATAAGAGTTGATGGTTTGTATTATGATCACCTTTATGTGAGGATCTAATTACATATATTATGTATTCAGCTCAAAGGTGTTTCATAATATGTGTGATCGGATTCTCAATAAAGACACTGCTTTAATGCTTTGAGTATCGCTGTTGACCTGCATTTATACTAATTTTTTTTATTGTCCTCTCTATTTTTCAGTCTCCATTTTAGTCAACAACAATGTTGTCACCATTGAAACCTTAAATGGTTTGCACTTCAAGAAGTGGAAGAAGGATGTGGAGTTTGCATTGGAGATGGCAGACGTCAACATGGCCATGCATATAAAGAGGCCTCCCCCACTTACAGATGTCAGCTCAAAAGTTGACAGAGCAACGATGGCGACTTGGGAAAGGTCAAATAGGATGTGTTATTTGACTATTAAAAGGTCGACACCTGATCATCTGTTGAATGGATTGGTAGACACGACCGTAACGCGAGAGTTCTTTAACAACATATCCCAGAGATATAAGGTCTCTTCTCAGGTTGAGCAGAGCACCTTGATCAAGGAACTATTCTCCATGAGGTAGACTAGAGAGGGAGGCGTTAGGGAGTATATCATCTAGATGGTGCATCTTCAGAGTAGGCTGAAGGCACTGGATATACCGATCACTGACTCGTTTATAGTGCATCAGGCACTAAACACTCTTCCTTAGGAGTTTGAGATGTTGGGTACCTCCTACATCTTATAAGATGACATTTGGGACATTAATGCCTTGATTTTCCAGTGTGCTGTAGTAGAGGAGAAGATTAGGAGCTCTCCTCATACAGCTATGTTTGCAGCTGCGAAGGGTAAGGGGAAAGTTAAACCCCAATAGCCTAAGGGTAAGGGTAAGAAACTCAATCCACTTCCTCAAATTCAGAGTAGTCCAGAATTGCGAAGGGCTCACATGACCTCAAGAGTATTAGATGTTTCTTCTGTAAGAAGAAAGGACACAAAAAGTTCGATTACCAGAAATACAAGCTATGGAAGGTCAATTAGAAATGTCAAGTAACTCCTCGGCCTTTATGATTCATGAATCCAATATAGCTATAACCACATCAAGTTCTTGGTGGTTAGATAGTGGAGCTTCTAACTATGTTGCTTCCATAATACAGGGGTTCAGATTTAGTAGAAGGTCAACAAAGGGAGAGGAGAAGTTGATGGTTAGCAACAATGAGGAGGTGGATATTTTGTCTGTAAGAGATATAGGATTAAACCTCGATACGAGATTTGTACTAGTTTTACGAGACACATTTGATATATCGTCTTTTAGAGGGAACTTGATCTCTGTATCAGTTTTGGATAAAGAAGGTTTTTGTTTTGTATTTGATACTTCAGTTGTAAATATTTCTATCAATACAAGACATATCAGGACTACCTTCTTATCCTACAGATTGTATAGAATGTGTCTTACTCCTAATGAAATGTATGCCATCAGAGGGACTGGGAAGAATTGCAAGTGTGGTGGGACACCCACTTCTCATTGATTCTCAAACTGCTAGGATGGCTCAGATTGTATATGCAGGGATGTGTATAGAGCTAGAAATATAAAGAAGCTGGCCTACATATTTTCAATTAGCTACATATAACGAGGATGGGGAAAGAACTTTTGAGGAAATAAGGATAGAATACGAATGGAAGCCTGATCAGAGTGCACAGAAAAAGGAATGGGCACCGACAGGGAGAGTATTCAAAACATCATGAGTTGGAGAAAGTAAAGGAGGTAATAACAAACAATCATGAGAAGAATGGAGTAGAGTTAAAATTAACCTTAGAAAAGTTAATTCAAAAGGTTAAGGAGATTAGAACCTCTGAAACTGAAGACTAATTTAAGGGCTTAGGACCTCTCATGATGGAACATATTATGGGGGTGAATCAACTAGTGGAACAATTTTGAAGTACTGCTAGTAGTCCTAGTCCACAATGTAAGGAACAAATGGACCAAGATGACTCAAATGGAAACCTTGAGGATCTGAAGGCTCCTGCTATAAGTCAAGTAGGTACAAATCCTTCCTCTCCTATTTATGAATTAACTCCTAATAGTCCTGATACTTTAAGAGGGGGGGAGTGGCAGAGGGGACTTTACATTGAAAAAAAGAAGGAAACCTAGGAGAAAGCAAAAGTAGGAGATGTTTCTAGTTACTAGCTTATGGATTTAGTTTTTTGGAATGTTAGGGTTCTAAATAACCCCAAAAAATAATTAGCAGTACATGCTTGTCTTAAGAGATTATCTGTGTCTTTTGTGTGTTTGCTTGAATTTAGGATTAGGTATCCTTCTTATTTGAATAATGTATGCTCCTCCATGTTTCCTATGTAGCCTTCTTGCAGTAATTTAGATTATGCTTCTAATGTTAGGATAGTGTTAGCATGGAATCCTGATAGTTATCTATGCAACATCCTAAGTTCTAATGATTAGTTTATTCATTGAGAGCTAACTCCCAAGACCAGTGCCCCCTTTCCTAGTGACTTGTGTCTATGGTTCTAACAACCTAAACAATAGGAAGAACCTTTGGATAGATCTGTCAAATCTTAACCTTTCAATGGGAAATCTGCCTTGGATTATTGCGGGTGACTTTAATGCTATTTAATTTCCGCATAAGGCAGATCCTATAACTCCCTCAGCTCTAAAGGCAACGAGTGACTTTAGGTAATGTGTTGAAGGAAATGCACTGTATGATCTTAATTCCAATGGTCCATGTTTTACTTGGAACAATAAACAAAGTGGAGACTTCTATATTGCTAGGAAGTTAGATAGAACTCTCATTAATTCGGCATGGAGCTCTTATTTCCCTAGATCATATAGTGTTATACATTACCCGAACATTTTAGACCATTCTCCAATAGAGGTTAGATTTTAGCATCCATTCAAAAAAGAGCTTCTCCATTTAGGTTCTCCAATTTTCTTTCCTCTCAGCCCAATTTTCTCTAGTCAGTTAAGGAAGCTTGGTCCTCTCAAATTTAAGGTTCTCCTATGTTTTGTGTAGTGTCTAAACTCAAGCTGGTCAAAAAAGCCCTCAAATCTCTTAATTCTGGATAGATTGGAGATGTGAATGTTAGAGTTAAAAATTGGCAAGTAAATATTAATAACATTCAGGATCAATTGAGACTTTTGCCTAAGTCTACTATGTTGCTTGCTAAGGAATTAGAGGCCATTAATGAGTTAATTAAAGCTTTAGAAGATCAAGAGTCTTTCTTTAAACAGGCTTCTAGGATCAAACAGTTAAAGGAAGTGGATAGGAACACCAAATTTTTCTATAACTCACTCATTGCTAACAGAAATAGAAACAACATCCATTTTATAGAAGTGGGTAATGGGAAAAGGATTGTAGGTCATGAAGAGATTCAAGATTAGTTTTTGGAATTCTTTCAAGGTTCTATTAGGAGAAAAAAGTCTCTTCAATCTTTTAAAGACTTTGTGTATAATCTTTTCCCTCATTGCTTACCTGAAAATCTTTATAACTCTCTTATAACCTCAATTCCTTCAATCCTAATAAGGATCCTATTCTGGATGGGTTTAATGGGTTTTTCTTTAAACAAACTTGGCACATTATTAGGGAGGAATTGACTAGAGCCACCCAAGATTTTTTCCAACATGGAAAACTTCTCAAAGAGCTTAATTATACTTTTATTACACTAATTCCAAAAACAAAGCCCACCCTTCCATAGTGTTAGATCATAGGCCTATTTCTGGTTGCAGCATGCTTTATAAGGTGATAGTAAAAATCATTGCAAATAGGATTAGAGAAATTCTTTCTCACATTGTAAGTCCTAACCAAAGTGCGTTCATTAAGAATTATTGAATTGGGGATAACATCTTATTAGCCCAAGAAATTTTCAAGAATTATCACCTCTCCAATAATTAGAAGAGATGTTCTTTCAAAATTGACCTCTAAAAAGCTTATGATTCTATTCAATGGGATTTCCTCGTTAATGCTTTAAAAGCTATAAGCCTACCTCCAAAGTTCATTACTTGGATCCAAGAGTGCATTTCCTACCCTTCTTATTTTATTATGATCAATGGTTCACCTTCCAAATTTTTTAGAGGAAAGTCAGGACTGAGACAATGAGATCCTCTATCTCCTTTCCTTTTCATTATCTATATAGAAGTATTCTTTAGGAGCTTGAATGATTGCATCGTCAGAAGTCATTCTTTCAAATACCACCGGAGGTACAAAAATCCTTAAACTCACTCATCTTTTGTTTGATGACTACCTATTGTTGTTTTGTCATGCTGATAAAGGTTCAGCTCACTCAATTGTAAGAGTTCCTTCTCTAGATTTTCAGGAATGGATATGAATCCTTCTAAGAGTTAGTTTTTCTTATCTCATGATATGGATCACTTGACTAATCGGATGGAAGTAATATCTAGGCTTAGGAAAGGATCTCTCCCCATTAGATATTTAGGAGTACCTCTTATAACAGGGAGGTTATCAAGGAGGGAGTGTTTACCTTTATTGGATAGGATTGATGTGAGAGTTTACAAATGGAATCACAAAAACCTTTCCTATACTGGTAGATTACAACTGGTGATGTAAGCCTACCTTCAAAGCTCATTACTTGGATCCAAGAGTGCATTTCGTCCCCTTCTTATTCTATTATGATCAATGGTTCACCTTCCAAATTTTTTAGAGGAAAGTCAGGATTGAGACAAAGAGGTCCTTTATCTCATTTCTTTTTCATTATCTGTATGGAAGTATTCTCTAGGAGCTTGAATGATTGCATCGTCAGAAGTCCTTCTTTCAAATACCACCGGAGGTGCAAAACCCTTAAACTCACTCATCTTTTATTTGCTGACGACCTATTGTTATTTTGTTATGCTGATATAGGTTCAACTCAAAATTTGCTCAATTGTCTGAGTTCCTTCTTTAGATTTGCAGGAATGGATATGAATCCTTCCAAGAGTTAGTTTTTCCTATCTCATGATATGGATCACTTGACCAATCAGATGGAAGTAATGTATAGGCATAGGAAAGGATCTCTTCCGATTAGATGTTTAGGAGTACCTCTTATAACAAGTAGGTTATCAAAGAGGGAGTGTTTACCTTCGCTGGATAGGATTAATGTGAGAGTTAACAAATGGACACACAAAAACCTTTCCTATACTGGTAGATTACAACTGGTGATTTCTGTCCTATCTTCTTTTCAAGTGTATTGGGCTTCTCACTTCATTCTCTTCTTCCATCCTTAAAGAGATAGAAGCTAAACTTAGGAATTTTTTGTGGGTTGGGAAGGTGGATATAAACTCTCATTCTAAGGTTAAATGGAGTGACATTAACAGATCGAAAATGGAGGGGTGTTTAGGGATTAAACATTTGCCAATTTAGATTTTTATCTTGTTAGGGAAAAAGATCTAGTATCTATTTTATAATAGTGAGGCTTTGTGGTTTAAGTGGGTGCATATGATCATTTTGAGAAGGAAAAATTTTTGGAGTGCACAACCTACCAATAATAGTCCTTGGAGTTGGAGGAGAATCTTAAATGTGAGGGTTAAATTGGAGAAGCAATTCAGATTTAGGATAATAAATAGACATTCTACACTCTTATGGTAGGATCTTTGGCATCCGAGTGGAATCCTGAAGAACTTTTCTTCACCGAGGGAGATAAATGGGTTCGGACTACCTATGACAACAAAAGTTTTTGAAGTTATCATAAATAATGAGTGGAGATGGTAAGAAATACCTATAGAGATCATTGGTAACCTTGAACCCATACTGTACCAACCAACTAGTTCCAAACTGGATTATTTGGAATGGATACCTAGCCCTTCAAAAAAGTATAGCAATGGATCAGCCTATAATTTCTTAAGACCTTCAACATAGACTGTATCTTGGCATAATCTGGTTTGGTTCAAAAACAACAGCCTTAGGTGTTCCTTCACTCTGTGGTTGGCGATAAACTTCTTTTTCTCTATAGTCCTAACCATTGTTCTCTATGTATATCGGACAATTAGTCCAGTGAGCATTTGTTCTTTGAATGCCCATTCTCTAAAGCATTATGGGAACATTGCCTCAACCACTTCGAAATACTCATCCCCAACATGACAAGCCTTCAATCCATCCTCTATTGGTTTAACCATACAACCTCACACAATAACCTTTTCCCTATTCTACTGTCCACAACATTTGGACTGAAAGAAACTCAAGAACTTTCAAAGATGTAGCCGTGGATTTAGAGAGCTTACACTCCATAATAATCTTCCAACGTTCTAGAGCATCTTAGTCCAAACACATTGGGAAGGTAATTAGAGGTAGAAATTATACACTAACACTGTTTTGTAGATTCTCTATTTCAAATATGGTATCAACACATATTACAACACATATACTCCTCGGATGGGAAAAAGAGAAAATGCAAACAGCAAGCAATTCTACTTCAATTTAGGAAGCATGGAGCTTTGAGAGGAAATGGTTTTGGTAAAAAGGAGTCGTAGGTGTACAGCTTTCCTTACATCAATGTTTACAAGTCAGATGATCAGAAGCTTAATACTTAGAGAATCATTTCCTATGGAAGCTCTATTGGGAATGGCATATGCGATGAAGGCAACCTTGACAGTTTTAGATTGAACATTCAATCTTCTTTTATCAAATCTGATTGTGGTTTGTTACTTGATCTATATGAGTGTTGAAATGTTATGTTGTTGCAATGCTTGAGACTGGATTTAGGCTACTAGGGAGAAGGGCTATATTTTTAAGGTTTCATGGTAGGAGATAGGGGAGGAGTGTTAGTGGTAGTTTTTCTGTATCTTTGAACTAGGTTTATTACTATTTTGCACTACCTTATTTCTTTTGTTTGATAAGAGATTTCCTTTAAAAAATCTGTAGTGATGTACATAACATTTTTTTATTTATATAAAATTTACTGATTTACCAAAAAAAATGTATGTCTTTTCTTATGTTGCTGAACCTGTTACTCGAAAGAGAGCCTTCATAAAGGAAACATCTTACATGTTGTGGCATAAACTTCTTGGCCACATTTCTAAGGAAAGGGTTGAGAGATTGATAAAGGATAACATTCTCCCAACTTTAGACTTCAGTGATCTGAAAACATGTATCGATTATTATAGAGGTAAGTTGACTAAGATAAAGAAAAAGGGGTCAACTCGTACTTCTAGTTTACTGGACCTCATACATGTAGACGTTAGTGGTCCCTATACAATCACATTATGCAATGCTAGATATCTTTTGACATTTATAGATGATTATTCCCACTATAGATATGTGTTCTTGTTTAAAGAGAAGTTTGAAGTTCTTGATAAGTTCAAGATTTTTAAGATTGAAGTTGGGTACTAATTAGAAAAATCAATAAAGATTGTCAGATCTGATAGAGAAGGGGAATACTATAGCAAACATGGAGTTGTAGGATAAGAAAAAGGATCATTTGCAAGGTATTTGGAATCAGTTGGAATAGTGGCTTAGTTTACTATGTCATGAAGTCCTGAGCAAAATGGTGTGACCAAAAGGCACAATTGCATCTTAAAGGACATGTTGAGGTCAATACAAAGCAGGACTAACCTACCCAAATACCTTTAGGGTGAAGCTATTAAAACGACATTATATATTTTGAACAGAGTCCTGAGTAAGTCAATACCAAAGATGCCTTTTGAACTCTGGGTTGGAAGGAAGCCAAGTCTAGCACACATTCGTATGTAGGGCTGCCCTACTAAGGTAAGGTTGTACAATCCTTATGAGAGTAAATTGTAATCTCGTTCAACTTGTTGCTATTTAGTGGGTTATCTTGACTACTCTAAGAGCTACAGATTTTACAGTAGAGAGGGAGGGGCCAAAATAGTGGAATCACAGACGACGAAGATTCTAGAATACCGTCTATAATGAGGGAGGATCCTTACATCCTCCAGAAGATAGCAGGATGGATACTACAATTATTATGTATCCATCTCTCATATAGTCAGTTCCGGTGGATGAAGACCCGAGTACCATACCTATGCAAGCATAAGAACCTATTCCTCAGGAAGAGGTTTCTAAAGTACAAGAGCCTATGCGGTTGCACAGATCCACCAGAGAGAGGTGGCTGACTATCTCATCGAATTATATAGTCTATTTAGGTGAATAAGACTATAACATAAGACATGTTGTAGATCTAATGACTTTTATAGAAGTCAATTTTGGACCCCATGCAGATAAGTGGTGGGAAGCAATGAAGGATGAGATGCAGTCTATGAAGTATAATAAGATATGGAAGATTGTTGATTTATCTCAACATTGCAGACCTTTAAGTTACAAGTGGCTATTTAAGACCAAGAAGGACACACAAGGTCAAGTTGAGTGATTTAAGGCACATCTAGTTTCTAGGGGATTCACTCAAGGAGAAGGAGTTGACTTCAATGTTACCTTCTCTCCTTTATCCTTGAAGGATGCATTTAGAGTGACGATGGCAATAGTAGCTCATTTTGACATAGAACTGCATCAGATGGACGTTAAGACTGCTTTCTTAAATGATGACCTTTATGAGGAAATCCATATGGAGTAACCTGAAGGATTTCAGGATTAGGATGCAACTAACAAGGTTTGCAAGTTGAATAAATCAGTATATGATTTGAAGCAAGCTTCCGGACAATGGTACCTAAAGTTTAATAAGGTTCTGACCTCAGTCGGCTTTGCGGAAAACAAAGTTAAAAGATGCTTATACGATAAGGTCAGGGGGAGTAAAGTCATCTTCGTACTACTGTATGTCGATGATATCTTGCTCATGTCAAATGATTTGACCATTTTACATAAAGTAAAGCAACTTTTGGCCAAACATTTTGATATGAAGGATTTGGGTGAAGCATCTTTTGTCCTCGGTATACAGATTCACGGGACAGTTCTCAACACTCGTTGAACCTCTTGTAAAGTACATACATTGAGCCAGTGCTACAAAAGTTTAATATGGTCGAATGTAGACCTGTTGGAGCACACATCTCTCATGATGAGGATTATCTTTGGCATAGTAACCGAAGAATGAAGTTGAGAGAGAGGCTATGAGAAATGTCCCATATTCTAGTGCTACTGGCAGCTTGATGTATGCCTAAGTGTGTAATAGACAGGACATTGCATTTGTTGTAGGACTGCTAGGTCGATATCTGGCTAACCCAGGTATGGGCCATTGGAATGCAGTCCAGCTAGTGTTGAGATATCTAAAGGCTACAAAGGATTATTCGTTGACATACAAAAAAGCCAATGATTTAAACCTCACAAGGTATCGGACTCCGACTTTGCTATATGTCTGGATGATTGCAAATCCAGATCGGGGTACATTTTTATGTTGGCAAATGGTGCAGTATCATGTAAGAGTGTCAAGTAGATACTGGTAACTTCCTCGACTATGCGTGCAGAGTTTGTTGCATGTTATGGAGTTGCTACATAGGCAGTTTGGCTTAGAACCTTGATTTTTAAGTTGTATGTGGTGGATTCGATAGCTAGACCCATTCAGTTATATTGCGATAATCTTTCTGTAATGTTGTTCACTAACAACAACAATAATATCACATGGTCTAAGCATTTGGAGGTCAAGTACTTGACCATAAAGGAGTTAATTTAGAAGGGTGACGTTGAAGTAGAGCACATCAGGACTGAGAAGATGTTAGCTGATCCTTTGACTAAAGGACTTCACCCATTAGTGTTTGTTAGACATATATCCAGTATGAGCGTGTTAAAGTCCGTAGACAACAGTAGTTAGGGATCATTGTATTTGCTTCTTAATATTTTGTGTATTTTGATTTATTATAACATTATGATTATTTATTAATAAAGGTGATCATGCTCTTTTATTCTCAATAATAACTGCTTTTGTATATAGTCGTAATACATACGGAAGTCTTAAGATTTGTGTTGATCTTAAACATTTTAAAGGTCATTGGGCATTTATAAAGATTAACCTTGAGTCTATGTCATTAAACACATAAAGTTTATATGGATATCCTTAAAGTTTCACATGACATAGGGAGATATAAGTTTTTAATTCCATAAAGGTTCTCTAATGCAATTTAACATTCAGTTGGAGAACATAAAGGTTTTCTATAATGCTGTTTAGCATTCAGTGAGAGAAAGTAGGGTTTCTCTGCTACAGTTTAGCATAACGTTGAAGAAATTAAGACCTACAAATGAAGATGATACATTTTAGATCGTACAGGTATCATTGCCACACTATATTTTCTCATTCATGTTAGTAAGGTATTAGATATTCATGATTATATTGAACCTGTGTCACACATGACACATGTATTTGATATTTTTCGATATCGAAAGCCTTATAGGATGGAATTTATCAATACAGTAACGTGACTTAATCGAGTTTTTAAACTGTTTTGAACTTGACAAAAACTGCAATTAATAATTGTCCAAGGGGGAGAATGTTAGACATTTTTGTCCTTAGGGACATTTTTGTCTTTTTCCTATCAAGTGGACAATTATTAATTGTAAATTTGGTTTTCAATAAATTATCGGTTAAGTTACATAATTTGATCCAAATAAGAGTAATAAATTAGCCCAATGGATGATGTAGATTGTGAAAATCTGGGTGAAAAATGGATCCTAATTAGTGTAGACCTAGTCCATATCGGCCTTCTGATAGGAAAGCTCGATATAGAAGCTATATAGAGGTTAAGGTCTCCTACAATTGCTCATATAAATCGTAAGCATACGGTTGTCTGATTCGTTAAGAGAGCTTGCGTATTGAGAAAACTGTAAAAGGCCTAAAACGAGTCTCTGTGAACAACTTCCTCAATTATCTCGAGAAGAACGGAACTCGTTTAGGCATCAAAAACTGCTTCGAAACTTTGAATAGAATCGAAATTAAGTATTCCGCGTTTCCTTCGTTTTTACCCTTTCATGTATGATCCTGAGTACGTAACAAGATCTTTACTATTACAATATATAAAGTCTATCGCTGGTTGTTCCTAGACTGAAATTTCAGATACGAAAAAAGTAGAGTTATAAAATTAAGGTGTTGTGTTACGGTTTTTGTAACGTTTTCTAAATACATGTACGTATATAGAAATCTAGCTTCTATGAACTTTCATCGATCAATATACTTCCACATAAGAACTTTTATGTCAAAGACTAAACGATTAATTGAAAACTTAAGGAAATTATCTAATTTTTATTAATTTAATACAACGAGATTTATAGTACATACGCAATCTCGTAGGAATGCTTCAAAGCATAATAGGTAAAAAAAAGTTGGAGATGGCAAAATTTCAATCTCATCAAGCTTGACCTCCAGTTGATTTTGAATATAATTTTATCAAATATAGTTTTTATATTTGATATCTTGACTTTAAGTCAGCTTTAAAAAATCATCAAATTCAATGCCCAAACTAACTTTGAATTTAAGACCAAACTAATTTGTCACACTTGAGCGTTAATCTAACTTTCCCATATTTTGCGTTTCTATTTCCTCTTTTTTTTGGTTGAAAATTCTATCTATTTTCTCTTCTTTTTCACCTCAAAGTCATCTACTTTCTCTTTCATTCTTTTTTATTATATTCTTCTCTCTTATGTCCCTAATTCATTTCTTATTTCTCTTTTTTATCTGTGCAAAAAGCGAAAACTTTGACTTTTAACCAGTGAGTTGTTGAAATTGATTTGATATTTTTTAATTATATTATGTTATTTTTCTGATTTTCTTGATTTTTTTATTTTTTATAGACATCTGATTTTTCTGCATTTTTTATTTTTCTGGTTTTTATTTTTGCGTTTCTACATTTCTGATTTTCCTATTTATCATTTACCTATGTTTTTTATTTACAATTGTTTGTTATTATGTATTTTCAGTTTATTTTGGCTTTTACATTTTTGCATTTTGCATTTCTAATTTCTTCATTTCTAGTTTTTTTCTGCATTTCTACGTTACTAATTTTCTTATTAGTAGTTTTTCTGCATTTTTACATTTTTAATTATTTATTATTCTTCATTTTTTATTTTGACTTTTACATTTCTGTATTTCACATTTTTAGTTTCTTCATTTCTATATTTCTACTTGGTTTTTTTATTTATCGTTTATCAATACTATGCATTATAATCATATTTTTATCTTTAATTTTTATTACAAATTTCAATCAAACAAATTTTTATTTTTAATAAAAACATCAAATTAAAATTAAAAATCACAACAGAAACATAATTGGAACCATAATTGGAACCAAACATTCCTCAACTGCCAAAAGCTAGCTTAGGAATGATTTTAGAAAACATAATAATAGCAGCAGCTTTTAGAAAATATCGTCTTGAATGATCCCAACCGAACTTTAGACTGGACTTTAGCTACATCTTTGGATCCGATCCAACCCGATACACAAACTGGAATTATGGCTTTGTAGAGCTTGGTGCTGATGGTGCTCTATAAGCCGGAGGAGGAGGGCGAGGGCTTGAGCGTGGCCGACGACGACGATAAACCAGTTTTGATTCGGTATACCCAAGTTCTCTCAGAAGTAAACGGCTATCAATCTTCTTCATAGTAGCGATTGGTCTTGCCTCCACTGACCTGCTGCTTATAATCACGAGTATTATCAGTAGCAGACTGAAATATCTTTGATTCTGCATCTGATCGTTCCTGGAATGGAATCCCAATA
>JANTNU010050202.1:0-14652 GCA_024752395.1 Erythroxylum havanense
TGATGATGATGATGACCTATCATTTTTAAAAGCACTTTTAGATGTTTACAAGTGATGCAACAAGTTTAAGTGAGTGGGACAATCGTGTCTTAGAGATGAGACAATTGATCCAATCTAAAGAGGCAACTCACCTAGAAGATAGAAGAAAAATCTCTTCCTAAATTTTTCAAACTTACTAACCTCTTGTTACGTGATCATTTTAGGCCTCTTCCAACACTTCTCTTTCTATTAGAATCTACTAATTTTAGATTCCAACTAATTTCAAAATATCACAAATCATTTTCTATTAACATACGTTTAAAGATGAGACAAATATATTTTGAAGATGAAACAATTACCTCTGTCTCACAAAACAATTTTTTTGAGATGCAAATATAACCTCTTCTAAAACTTTTCCAATTAATACACTTAATATTATATGAATACCTGTTAAAAAGCTTTGATTTTTTTTCAATCATCTAAATTTGACATTTTTTGTTTCTTGATGTTTGAGTCATTTCGTGTAAGGAACGAATTTGAAAAATGAGAATTGCTAGATGTGTGTCCAGCATTGTTGGGTCAGTAGTGAATGTGATTCATATCCCTCTGGAGTAATGTGGATTCTGTGAAAGAAATTTGGCCTTTGGCTACTTAATTTGATTAATATTTGTTTCCAGTTTCTGTCATCTTTACTTCACAAGGTTTGTTGGCTTTTTAGTCACTATTGTAGGCCTCCATTTTCTCGTCTTTGTTGCAACTTTTTTAGTGCATGTGCTGTTACGCTTTTTATGGTCTTGTCTTTGATTTTGCACTTTAAGCCTCATTATGGGTAGACAAAAATATTAGTACTTTGATGTGTTAAATAGTGGTAATTACTTAGTTATATATGACTGTCTTCTTTATCAAGGTCACAGCTTGGCCTTTAGTTGCCATTCTCATTAAAATTGTTAGATCTTTGTGCTTGTTAGATCAACGATAAAGGTCTTAGTAATCACTAGATGCTTTCCTCTAACCTCTCACTATAAACTTTACCCTTCTTGCGCTTCTTCTCCTTCAACAACTAACTAGGTAAGACAACTTCTATCTAGAGTGGGATTTCTCCCCAATGGCCAACCTTCCTCAGGTAGTTATGGAAACGGGTGACTCCTTACTAGTATGGGAAGAATTCCCTGCCTTATCTAGCGAGACATTACTACAAGGCATCACATTTGATGCGCGCATGGACAAAGATTAATTTTGATATAATTCAGCAGCTTGAAGACAAACTAAATACACAAAGTTTTCGATACTTTTCTAGACCTTAAGGATCGTTATTGTCCAAGCAACCTAGGCCAAGCAATAAACCAAGAAAATTGAACCAAAAAATACACTACAATTGAAATTAATTGATAAGTAAAATTAGGGTTTGTGCAACAACAAGAACATGAAGAAAACTCATCTCAAAGCTCTCAAATTATCAAAGTGTATTATCCTAAAATTAATATCAAGGCAACTATTTACAGTTGCCAAAATAACTCAAAATTGGGTGAACATCCCTAGCTTAAATAGGTTAAATAACATTGTTCGAATCGTCCTAAAAATAGTAAGAAAAAACAACCTAAAGCAAAAGAGGCCAAGTGGTGGGTCTAGTCTGGCGTGCCCGGGCCTGCTGAGTGTTGGCATATGCGCCTAGTGTACACACTCGTCAAAGGCTATTTGGTCCCAGAACTTGGCTCCAACTAACAAACTAAAGCTGTAAGTGAGAATCTTGATTCTTCCAGAGTCCATTATCAACCACGCGAGCCACGAATGAATTTAATGCGGTCTTGAATATTTTAAACCTAGTCCGACTTGCAGGGCTAGGAAGCAACATCAAGTCTCAATCAGCACCGCGTTGATCTCAGTGTTTGTCAATATATCCGTCATATGTAACCTTGCTCACATCAACCCCTCCTTCATCGAAAAGATTCATCCTCAAATCTACATCTATATCAAATGGAGACAAGTCAGTAACATTAAAAGTAGCGAACATATTGTATTCACTGGGCAAGTCAATTTTATAGGCATTATTATTGATCCTTTCCAATACTTGAAAAGGACCATCTCCTTGTGGATCAAGCTTGGACGCCTATGGTTAGGAAACCTCTCCTTACAAAGATGTAACCAAACCCAATTGTTGGGTTCATCACCTCCTTGCATCCTCTGTTAGCTTGGCGTGCATAAACCTTATTCTTGCGCTCCATATGTTGCTTAGCCTTCTCATGCAACTCTTGAACCAACTCGGCTTTCCTCTCTCCATCTAGGCTAGTTAACTCAGGCCAAGGTAAAGGCACCATATCCAATCTAGTTAAAGGGTTAAATACAATTTTAAAAGGAGAATAACTAGTAGTAGAATGCACATTACGATTATAAGCAAACTCAATAAATGAAAAACAATCAAACCACATTTTCAAATTTTTCCCTATTACAACACGCAACAAAGTCCCTAATGTTTGATTTATAACTTCTGTTTGCCCATCGGTTTATGGGTGACAAGTAGTAAAAAACAACAACTTCGTTCCCAATTTTGCCCACAAAACATGCCAAAAATGACCCAAAATTTTGGTGTTCATATCCGAAACTATTGACCTAAGATTATCGTACAATCTCACAACATCTTTAAAGAACAAATCAGCAACATGCACAGCATCATCAATTTTTTTGCAAGCAATAAAGTGAGTCATCTTACTAAATCTGTCCACAACAACAAAAATGCTATCTAGACCCCCTTTTGTCTTTGACAACCCTACAAAAAAGTCCATAGAAATGTCCATCCAAGGGTGACTAGGTATAGGTAAAGGCATGTATAAGCCGTGAGATTTAGTGGTCGATTTAGCTTGCTTACAAGTAATACAATAGGCATAAATGTGCTCTACATCCTATCTCATTCCCGACCAGTAAAAGTGTTTATGCAATATGTCCAAGGTCTTAGCGACACCAAAGTGCCCTATAGGTCCTCCACCGTGGGCTTCAAGCATAAATAATTCATGCAATGAACAATTAGGCATATATAAACATTTCTTACGATACAAATAACCATCATGCCTAAAGTATTTTTCAAAAGTACCATGTTCACAAGTGGTATAGACATTAGCAAAGTTCACGTCATTGGCATACGACTCCTTAAGATGCATAAACGCTAAAAGTTTTGAAGTAAAAGTTGAGATTAAGGAATACCTGTGTGATAAAGCATCGGCAGCCATGTTCTTCTTACCTTGCTTGCAGTGCAGCACGTATGGAAAGGTTTCTAAGAACTCCACCCAAGTTGCATGTTGATTATTCAATTTACTTTGTCCTTTCAAGTGCTTAAGAGTCTCATGATTGGTTATGATGACAAATTCCTTTGATTGTAAATAATGTTGCCATGTTTCTAAAGCTCACACTACTGCATAAAGTTCTTTGTCATACATTGGATAATTGAGTTCTGCTCCACTCAATTTCTTGCTGAAGTACGCAATAGGCCTATTTTCTTGCATTAAAATAGCACCTATACTGATCCCGGAAGCATCATATTCTACTTCATAAGCTTTAACAAAATTAGGTAAATACAACATAGGTTTAGCACATAATTTTTGTTTCAACAAGTTAAATGCATGTTCTTGATCTTTTCCCCAAATGAAACCCTTCTCCTTTTTGACAACTTTGGTCAAAGGAGCAGCAATGGTGGAAAAGTCTTTCATAAACTGCCAATAAAAGCTAGTTAAGCCATGAAAGCTTCTCACATCTGAAACACTCTTCAGTGTTGACCAATCTCGAATGGCCTTCACCTTCTCCTCATCTACCTCAATCCCCTTCGATCTCACAACAAACCTTAAGAGTGTCAATTTATTAGTGCAAAAAGTACACTTCTTAAGGTTTGCAAACAACTTATCACGTCTCAAAGTATCAAGCACACAACGCACATGTTCCATATGATCATTCAAAGTGATGCTATATACTAGTATATCTTCAAAGTACACAACAACAAATTTACTTAAGTAATTACGCAAGACATGGTTCATTAATCTCATGAAGGTACTCGGTGCATTAGATAAACCAAATGGCATAACTAACTACTCATAAAAACCATATTTAGTTTTAAATGTAGTTTTTCATTTATCCCCGGGTTTCATGCAAATTTGATGATAACCACTTTTCAGATCATTGTAAAAGCACACACACCATACAACTTATCCAACATATCATCAAGTCAAGGAATAGGATGTCGATACCTTATCGTGATCTTATTTATAGCTCAACAGTCTATACACATATGCCAAGATTCATCCTTCTTCGACACCAGTAGAACTGAAACATCACAAGGACTAAGACTTTCATGCACGTGCCCCTTTGCAAGCAATTCATCTACTTATCATTGGAGCTCCTTCGTTTCCTCTGAATTACTCCTATAGACTGACCTATTCAGAATTTTTGCTCCTGGGAAAAAGTCAATTTGATGCTCTATACCTCGCAAAGGGGGAAACCCTTTCCGCATCTCCTCTAGGAAAACATTCTCGTATTCTTGCAAAAGAGACTGAAAAACACTTGGCAAAGATTCATTAATAGGGTTAGTTTTTGAAAGAAAACAATCATTATGTCTAATCACAATCAACGCTCTCTATGCTCTCTTAAAGTATTTTTCACACGGAAACAAGCTCACCTTCTTTTCTCTCGATTCTCTCTTGTTTTCCCTCCTTACACTTTTCTCTCCTGCACATCTTTCATTCTTTTGCTCACTTGTATTTTCTCTCTCTGATGAGTCATTGCTTCCTTTCTTTTCAGCTTCTTGCCCCTCTTTATCTTTTTTGTTCCTCACTACCCGAACCTAATCTTACTTTCAAGGCTTGAATTTGGTCCAAGTAAATTTATTATAGAGACAATGGTTCAAGAATGAAATTCTACTCTTTGAACTTGAATGAGTACTTATTAGTGTATCCGTCATGGTTAGCTTGACGATCAAATTGTCACGGTTTTCTAAGCAGAACGTGACCAGCTTGTATAGGTACCACATCATAAAGAACCTTGTCCTCATACTACCTAATGGAGAAATATAGTAGCTGTTCGGTCACACTAACTTCCCCACTGTTATTAAACCATTGCAAGTGATACAGTTTCGGATGCTTTAGAATCGCCAACCCCAATTTTCTAACTATATGCAAACTAGTAAAATTGGTGCAACTCCCTTCATCAATGATCAAGCTACAAACTTTACCACTAACCAAACATCATGTATGGAATAAGTTCTTTCATTGATCTAACATTTCAGTCCTATGCCAAACATTAAGCACCCTCCTAACCATGAGGGTTTTGCCTCTAGCAACTCGTTCCATACAAGTTTCATCCTTCCTCTCCCTTCAAGATGTCATCCTTAAAACATTCCTCATCATCCTCAGATTCAATCAACCTATCATACCTCAAAACCATGGCCCTCTTTTTCAGACATTGGGAGGAATTGGGCAAGGCATCTAAAGCATTTAATTGAAGAATGTTTGCTAGAAAAAGCATGAGTGTTATGAGTATTAAATGTACCTTTAGTTTTCGAAAGAGTTTGGTTCAACCTCTTAGATTCTAGTCCCTTTCCTTTCGGATTCTCCTCTTTTTGTGGCCAATTTGAGTTCCAATTTGAAGTAGAACTCGTCCCACTCTTCGCTATGCCATGAGACTTAAGTTGCCTCTTAACCTTCATTGTCATGTTTACCATCTCTTCGAGGTCGGTGTGGTTGTGCAAATCAACCACGTTGACTATTTCTTGATTCAAACCACTCAAAAATTGAGCCATTGTGACCTCAGGGTCCACCTCATAATTAGCCCTTGTCATTGTGATCTCCATGTCCTTATGATACTCCTCCATAATCCGATTCCTTTGTGTTAGGTGCTGGAGCCTTTGACGCATCTCTCGGTGGTAATAAGATGGAACATACCACTTCTTCATGATCGCTTTCATTTAAGTCCAAGTACTCATGGGTTCCTCCTTATTTCTTCTCCTAAAAATCACCAATTGATCCCACCAAATTAGTGCATAATCGAATAATTCAACGACTACGAGTTTTAACTTCTTTTCCTCAAAAAAGTTCTGGCATTCAAAAATCATATCCACTTTTTGTTCCCATTCAAGGTAGTGCTCCTAATCATTATTTCCTTTGAATGGTGGAATTTGCATCTTAATAGACCTATTGTCACTATCTCGTTTGTCCCCAAAATCAGCTCATTGAACTCGTCTCCATGTTCTCACATAATCTCCCTTGTCTTTAGATCCATAATCCTCTGACATAATCGAAGCTTATTGGTTTCTTGGACCGGTGCAACCCATTTATGACTCCTCATGTGCGCCACGCATCAAGTCAGTAATCTCTCAAGCTTACCTCTCCATTTTGCCTTTAATTCCAACAAGAGCAGTGTTTAGGCTCTCGTTCAGCTGCTGTATCACCTCCAAGGCGGTGGCTTGTACCCCGCCCGATTGTTGACCTCTCCCGCCATCATTAGACATATCTCCAATGAAAATTGTTCCTGCAAAAAAAAAACTAGTAGCAAATTAACCTCACAAAAACACTCTCTCACGTGTTTCACTCGTGTGTCTTGGCCGCTCTAATAATCTCACCCTTTTGCCTTTTTCCTCTCGAATCTTTAACGTTCAAGTTGTGCTTCGAAAAACTTAACTCCTTCCGATCAAGAAATTCAACAATGGCCCCAAGTTTTGGAACTCTTTTTAAGGTAATGCCAAGTAAGATAGGTCTAAAATTCATCCAATTAACTTAGTAATTCCTCAGGTAAGACTTTCCAAAATAGTGCAATTCTTGAACTCGACAGTAACACTTTTGGTTTTGCAATTTTTTTTCTTTTTTTCTCCTTTCTTCTTCTTCTTCTTCTTCTTCTTCTTCTTTTTCATAATTCAAGACACAATTCAAGCAGTCAAGGGTAAAGCCTAATCATAAACTTTGCACTTTTTTTTAGGGTTGGGGATTGACAAATTAATGGTGAAAGTGGCTATCACGTTCGTTTGTTGGAGTAGAATGGAATCTCCCCCAAAAACCCAATGCTCTTATGCAAAAGATGATGCACGCACAGACGGAGATTAATCTTGATATAATTCGGCAGCCTTTAAAATAAACTAGATATGCAACGTTTTCGATACTTTTCTACACCTTAAGGATTGTTATTGTCTAAAATACCTAGACCAAGCAATAAACAAAGAAAATTGAACCAAAACAATACGCCACAATTGAGATTAATTGATAAGTAGAGTTAAGGTTCGTGGAACAATAAGAACATGAAGAAAACTTCTCACAAAGCTCTCAAATTATCAAAGCGTATTACCCTAAATCTAATGTCAAGGAAACAATTTATAATTGCCAAAATAACTCAAAATTGGGCCAACATCTTTGGCCTAAATAGGTAAAATAACACTGTCCTAATCGTCCTAAAAACAGTAAGAAAAAGAATCGCCCTAAAAACAGTAAGAAAAAAACAGTCCAAAGCAATAGAGGTATGGAAGCCAGGTATGGAGCTGAAAAAAAGCAAGATGGACACATTTCCATTGTGGTTAAACTTCCATAATCTTCCTCTAGAATATTGGACACTAGAAGGGTTGAGTATTATTGTGAGTTAATTAGGGACTCCTCTAATATGGACAACCCCATAGCTACACTAGACAGATTAGGCTATGATAAAATCTACATTGAAATTTCTAAAAATCTAGATCTTCCTAATAGAGTGGAGGTGATGAGTTATGGGCCAGATGGTGAGCTTCCCAAAAAAGATATCACACTGTCATAACCTTGGAAGCCTAGTAGCAACTAAAACTTAGCATCCTATAGGGAAAAAATTTATCACTAGTACACAAAATGAATTGTTGGGGTTGGATAATAGGGAGGAAGGAACTTGTTAAGTTGTCATTTTGCATTCATTTGGTATATAAATCTCTCTTATGTGTTGAAATTATTATTCAAAATTGATGGATTTGTCTCTTAATTATTCTCAGATGATTTTCAACATTGAAGAGATGAATTGAATCAAAAAAATGCAAAGGAAACAAGAAAAACCTGAAAATTCCAGATTGGCAGCAAATTCAGTGACTAAGCATGGATACATGCAAGGATGGGAACTATCTGTAGAATCTGTTTTTCAAATTCAAATCTGATTTGCTTGAGATTTTCATAATCTTGAAAGATCAGATTGTTGGAGATTTGCAACCTGAATACGTGGGAGGTGTGATTTGATAAAGAGAAGGGAAAAAAGGAAGGGATTGAAAAGCAAAAAAGGGAGAAAACATTACTATTCACACAGTTGGGAACATTAGCATAGTTTTAGAATTTCTGCAGCTTTCCCATTTGTTTAGTTACATTTCTACATTTTCTTCTATGTATTTTCAGATTCTTTAGGAAAAGACCAGGGATGAAGACTATATGTTTTATTATTTCTTTGATTTCACTTTTTCGCTATGAATAGCTAAATCCCATTTCTTGGTTGAAGAGAACTATATTATCATCTATTATGTGTGAGATGTTTCAATAACGTTTGTTTTGTTGATGAACATTGAGTGTCTTTTGAATTACTTTTTCTAATTATATTGATTGATTTCCAGGTGTGCAACTAGGAATTGATTTGTCTAATAGCTAGATTAATGAACTATGACATTCATTTTTGTTAATTATAAGTAGTAATTAGGATTACCTTCTTTACGTTAAAGTGGGAAATTCTAAGAAGATATTCATTTTGGTTAAATGCATGTCGTACATGTGTTATCTTGTTCATTGGTTTCTAGGTTCTTAAAGCTATTATTCAATTGAACCTACGATTGTATCTAGGTTGTTGTTTAATAAGAATACTTAGAATACATGTTTCTATTCATTTACACTTAAGAGAAAACATCTCCCAATGAATGTTTATTAATTAACTGAATTTTATATCAAGGATCCATTTTACTATGATAACATCAGTGACTCGAAACCAAGGTTTGTCTATTAAATTTTAAGATCCAATTACTTTAGTTGATCTCAATTTTTATTTTTCTTTTCTACATTTCTGTGAACTTAAGCCAAACCCCCCTTTTTACTTCTTTTTAGTTTTGAACTCGTAAACTCTTTACCGTTAAAATTTTTCATAGGAACGATACCCACTTTCCACTACTACATTAATTTGTATTAATGGAAGTTGGTTTCTTTTTAAATTTGGTTGTAGGTGGTAGTAGTACCAAATTTTGGCACAGTTGTTAGGAAATTTCTCAGCAATATATTTATGTTACACGAGTAGACAAAACAACACAATTGTTATTTGATTTGGAGATTGAGAAGAAAAACCAAAAGAATACAGAAATAGACAAAACAACAGCAACAAATGTAGAAAATGGAACGGATGGTAGCTGACATAACACTTCGCGAGTTAGCCATTCCCACGGACGCTCAACAACCCCACTGCATTAACTTTCCAAATTTAGGTGATAACAATACTTTTGAATTAAAATCTGGGCTGATTCATTTATTTCCTATTTTTAGGGGTTTACCGGGAGAAGTTCCATACAAACATTTGAAGGATGTAGTTTGCGTAGGAATGAAGCTGACGAATGTCACAGAAGAGTAGATTAAGCTGAGAGCCTTCCCATTTTTCTTCAAAGATGATGCTTAAGATTAGTTGTACTATTCAGCTAGAGAAAACGTGCAAACATGGGCTGAAATGAAGAGGCTCTTCTTTGAGAAATATTTTTCAACATCGAGAGCATCCAATATCTGGAAGGAAATATGTGGAATTTGACAACATAGGGAGAAACACTTTACAAATATTGGGAAAGATTCAAGAAACTTTGCACTAGTTGTCCACACCATCAAATAACCAACCAGCTATTGATTCAATATTTCTACGAAGGTCTTTTGCTTTCAGATAGGAGTATGATTGATGCTACAAGCAGTGGTGCCTTAGTTGACAAAACCGATGACCGTAAGGGACTTGATCGCGAACATGACTTCCAACACTCAACAATTCGAAATACGTACTAGGCATGGATCAAAAATTGTGAATGAAGTGAATGTGACCACTTTGGAGAAAAGATTGGATGACCTTACTGCTTTAATGCGACAATTGGCAGTTACGAAGAAAAAAGCAAAGGTATGTGGCATATGTTTAATGTTAGGACATTCCACTAATGCATGCTCAGTAATGCATGCTCAGTTTTGCAAGATGAAAATGAAGAACATGTGAATGCTATCGGAGGTTTTAATGGAACGAAGCAAAAGAAGTACGACCCATTTTTCAACACTAACAATTCGAGGTGGCGCGATCACCTGAATTTGCGCTATGGGAATCCTCAAGGGCAATAAGTGACCATGAATTTCCAATAGTATAGACAACTATATGTGCCTTGGAAAAATCAAAATACAACATCCGATTTCAAAAGTAAGACTTCTTTGGAAGATATAGTTCAATCTTTGGTCACTAACACTCTGACGTTTCAGCAGAGTATCGAAGCAAGTATCCAAAATATTGAAAATTAACAAAGAAATATTGAAAATAAAATAAGCCAAATGGAAACTGCCATTAATTGATTGGAAGCATGAATTTTTGGAAATTTTCCAGCACAATCGGAGATCAATCCCAAACAAAGTGTGAAGATTATCACATTATGGAGTGGTAAGGAATTGTAGGAACCACTTCCGAAAAATTCCAGAAGAGAGGTAGAAGAAGAAATCATGCAAAAGGCATCTTCACAACCAGAAATGATGTAAAACAATCTGCATAATATGGTGATTCTGCCCCCTTTTCTGAGTCGATTTGCCAAAGTAAAGAAGGAAGAGCAAGAGAAGGAAATTTATGAGACTTTTCGAAAAGTTCAGGTAAATATTCCTCTCCTTGACGCATTTAAATAGATTCCACGATATGTAAAATTCCTTAAGGAGCTTTGCACTTCGAAGAGGAAATTAAAATTTGATAAGAAAGTGCAGTTGGGGGAGAACTTTTCAGCAATTTTGTAAAATAAAAAGCTTCCACCTAAATGTCAAGACCCAAATATGTTTACTATCCTATGTCAAATTGGTGATTTGTTGATTGAAAGAGCTATGTTAGATTTATGTAGCACCCCACTCTCGCAAGACACGTTCCTGACATCTATGAGTGATATTCGAGTCCGAGCCACATGAGGATGACATGCTAACACACTCAATCATTTAACTTCTCATTTAACTTTTTTTTTTAAAACAACAACATACCCACAATTTTCTAAAAATCCATAATCTGATCGGGCCTGCTTTAAATCCATAAACATTTTCAATTTAATGCAATACAATCATCGGAATTTCAATAACCATTTGGGCCCGTTACAAATACAAAACATTTTAGTCATAATGTCTTTGCATTATGACCTAAATACATTGATATACACATTGTGCAAAATTTTTTGAATGTATTATTCGATACAAAAATAAAAGAGTACAATGCAGACACGAACTGATCCCCATCTCTATCTCTCACTTGGATGCAGTAGGTATACCCCCGTTTACCTAACGGGATATTCTTCTAGTTTTGGGTAAGTTTTACGAACTCAATGAGTGACCATCATCGATGGTTCACCCAGTCACATAACACACGATCACATTCACAACGTTTCACACTTCACATTCAATAGATATAATCATTCATTTTATGCATATGCAGTGCACGTGAGACCCACTTTTCATTTATTTTTTTGTTGTGACCGAGTGCCTAAACTGTCCCATAAAGGGCACATTGATAACTGTCCCTTATTCACTTGGGGGATACAGGGCTCATTAAACGTTGAACCTGAGGCTCTGATTCACTTTTGAGCTCGAAGCACATTTTCACTCGTTGAGCTTTAAGCTCTGATCGGTGGCTACTCTAGTCACAATATCCATTAGGTTTCATGTATTTATGAAATGGAATGCATCATTCACATTTGCATAGTCCTATTCATATACAATTTGCACTTTAATATCTCATGCGTATAACATAATCATCGGACCTTCATTATCTGGAATTCGACAATCAAATCACATTCATATGAGCATTCAGTAGTTAATCAATACAAAAATTCGAACAAACAAACAATGAAATGAGACCATCTAGGTCTACTCACAGGACGCTCCAAAATAGCATTTGCTTCCAAATTCTGGATACGCCTGTATGCGGACGTTTATCTTGCACATCCTATCTAGGCAATACACCATTCACACACATTACAAAACTCATTTATGAACAAATTGTTATATAGACTATGTATAATGTATGCTCAATGATAATCCTGGCTACTTTACTAACTTTATATCTTATGCTTATTTTCATTTCATAAATCAATCACTTAATCAAGTTAATATTGTTATCCCCAAACATACTCATACCTTTGGTACTTTGATGTTGACAATTCCTTCACTAATTTATCACTAGCAACCTTCCATTTCAATCCCACTGAAAACACGACATCATCTCTCTCACTCTCTTTGATTTCCTTAACTTTAATCCTATGTTTGTTCATCCTCAATTTTCCAAAAATATTCACTTATGTACATATATATACACAATTAGAAGGAAAAATAGAGCATATAAGTCCTTATCACTTTTAAAATTTCTGTACTCTTCTCCTGCACATATTCAATGATCTTTCTATTCAAAATCATCTCTACACCATCATATGACATAAAATTCCTAAATATGTAAAAACCACACATCTGAATTTTTTTCCTAGTTTGTACTGTATTCATGAAAATGGCCACTTTTTTCATGATTAATTTATGTCAGATAAACTATCCATTTCATCTCATATTTAGACTTCTCATAAGGACTAACACGATACTTACTTGTTAAAACTCCAAAATCTTCAACCATCACAAATCCCTAACTTTCATGCAACTCACGTACTTCATCTTACAAAGGGTTTGGGTCAGGTTTTCTTTAGGCAAAAGAAACAGATGACAAAGTGGTAATAGTAGAAGATAAGGGTAAGCATAGTTTAGCTTTGGTGGAGTTTTTGATGAAAAACTCTATGTTGAAGATACACTAGAGAAAGAAACTTTGAGAGAAAGAAATGAAGGCAAGTACAGTAACTTGTCTTTCAAGGTTATTAAAACTCAACTTTAAAGCTAGGACACCTGTCCATTCCTGAGCCACTTATCCACATCCCTTTAGTAAAACTCACTTAAGTATGATTTGTACTTAAGAAAGAAATGAAGGCAAGTACAGTAACTTGTCTTTCAAGTTTATTAAAACTCAACTTTAAAACTGGGACACCTGTCCATTTCTTAGCCACTTATTCACTTCCCTTTAGTAAAACTCACTTAAGTATGAATTGTAATTAAGTTTATGACTTAATAAAATCATTGAAACACCAGTCATAACCCATTAAATCACTTCTAGATTTTTTCCATAAAACATCATTTCAGGTCAATTTTGCATGTTTTTTTGCCCCCGATACTGAAGTTATTTTGCAATACTTTCTTCTAGGAACATGTTCCCCTATGTCTTATGTTTCCATTGACACTAAAATCATTCAATTTGGTTAATTAATTTGGAATATATGCCTCAAACATTTTCAGACTGCTCTTATCCGAAATAGTATACTATACACAAATTCCTTCTGAAAATTAAACATCTTAGAGACTGAATCACACTTCAACTTCTTCAGATAATTTGTAAGTCTATATCTCTAGTTTACTCCAAATTAAAAATCATCTCATTTAAAATCCTATAGATCTAGGTATAACTGAAATAGCTGAACATATTCAGTGAAATCACACCAGGTCATAATTTTCCAACAGATCCCCTCACTTTTGTTCAATCAATCATTTTCAAATCAATCCAAAATGATACTAATCTATATGAATAGGTAGAAAAATGTCTTATGAATCCAATGGTTCAAGAATCACTTCATTTGTAAGTCGAATAACAAAGTTATGGACGCAAGAATCAGATAAGTTTTTGTCCTCCAATCATATTGAACCCGTTTCGGGACAATTTACATAACTTTCACTAAAAAAAGTCAGATTAAGATCATCTTAAGACAGTTTCAAAGAGGACTTTGAGACCTACAAATTTTGTGAAGGACTTGAAAACAAATTCTATCATATGAAGGGTCAAAAGTGGACCAGACGATAGGCTTAGATGAAATCAGAAAAAAAAGTAGACGAATTGAAAAAGCAGATGAATTAGGAAAATTGTCATAACTTTCCCTACAGATATCAGATTAAGGTGTTCTTTTGATTGTTTGAAAGAATACTTCAAGATATATAACTTTTGTAAAGACCTAGATGACAAATTCTATCGTTTAAAGGGTCAAAAATGGAGCAGAAGATAAGATTAGATGAAACTAAACGAAAAAGCAGACAAATTGAAAAAGTAGACGAATTGGGAAAATTGCCATAATTTTTCCTATAGATATCAGATTAAGGTGTTTTTTCGATGGTTCGAAGGAGGAATTCAAGATCTACAACTTTCATGCAAACCTAGAAGACAAATTATATTATTTAGAAGGACAAAATTGGACCAGAAGAATGGTACACAAAAGTAGAAGTTTCGGTCAATAGAAGAAGAAGCAGAAAGTCAACTATAAAAGATATGGCGTCATCACAAACGATATGACATCATCACAGACAATACATTTTTACAGACAATATGACGTCATTATAGATGATATGACGTCATCACAAATGATATATTTTTACAGACGATATGATGTCATCA